>PVKV010013674.1:0-60496 GCA_004027835.1 Alouatta palliata
AAAAAAAAAAAAAAAAGACCTAAAACCATAAAATCCCTAGAAAAAAACCTAGGCAAAACCATTTAGGACATAAGCACAGCAAAGACTTCATGACTAAAACACCAAAAGCAATGGCAACAAAAGCCAAAATTGACAAATGGGATCTAATTAAACTAAAGAGCTTCTGCTCAGCAAAAGAAACTATCATCAGAGTAGGAGAAATGTTTTGCAATACCCATCTGACAGAGGGCTAACATCCAGAATCTACAAGGAACTTAAACAAATTTACAAGAAGAAAACAACCCCATCAAAAAGTGGGTGAAGGATGTCAACAGACACTTCTCAAAAGAAGACATTTATGTGGTCAAGAAACATAAGAAAAAAAGCTCATCACCACTGGTCATTAGAGAAATGCAAATCAAAACCACATTGAGATACCATCTCACACCAGTTAGAACGGTGATCATTAAAAAGTCAGGAAACAACAGATGCTGAAGAGGATGTGGAAAAATAGGAACGCTTTTACACTGTTGGTGGGAGTGTAAATTAGTTCAACCATTGTGGAAGACAGTGTGGTGATTCCTCAAGGATCTAGAACCAGAAATACCATTTGACCCAGCAATTCCATTACTGGTTATATACCCAAAGGATTATAAATCATTCTACTATAAAGACATATGCACGTGTATATTTATTGCAGCACTATTCACCATGGCAAAGACTTTGAACCAACCTAAATGCCCATCAGTGATAGAGCAGATAAAGAAAATGTAGCACATATACACCACAGAATACTATGCAGCCATAAAAAAGGATGAGTTCATGTCCTTTGCAAGGATATGGATGAAGCTGGAAACCATCATTCTCAGCAATCTAACATAGGAACAGAAAACCAAACACCACATGTTCTCATTCACAAGTGGGAGCTGAACAATGAAAACACATGGACACAGGGAGGGGAACATCACACTCCAGGGCCTGCTGGGGGTAGGAGGATAGGGGAAGGATAGCATTAGGAGAAATACCTAATGTAGATGGTGGGTTGATGGGTGCAGCAAACCACCATGGCATGTATATACCTATGTAATAAACCTGCATATTCTGCACATGTATCCCAGAACTTAATTAAAAAAACTCCACCTGACTATAAAAAAAAGTCTGAAACATTTTACTTCATATTATACATACTTTTTTTTAATAAAACGCAGAAACATTGAAGGAAACAACACTTGACGTGAAAGAACCTTGTGCCAGAGTTCTAGAAGGACCTTGAAAATCAGTTTTAAAAGGACTTGCTCTCACATAGTGTTTTTCATGGCTGCTTGAGTCATGCTGAAGAGATAGGCTTCATAGATGATATTTAAGAAGTTGTCGTCGTTCTGGAAAACAAATAGAAAGACCCAAGAGAATGTAACTTGGTTGGCAGACGCAAAAGGCTTCCTCTGTCTTAGAGCTGAACGGGCATTTGGACACTGAGAGGCTCATCTCTCCCTGTCTGATCTAACAGCTGGTGGTGTTTAATTGCATGTGCGAATGTTGTGTGGGGTTGAGGCCAGGCCGGACAGAGCCGCTGGTTTTTCACGGTCAGTATGCACAGTAGCAAGAGCTCATTACATACAGCACAGGTGGGCAGCCGAGCCACAGGGCAGCACGGAGCAAGGTTTACTCAAGAACAGCCTGGGTCTGCTGCATGAAAAGGCAAGGGGCCCCAGCAGACAGAGGATTTAGGAGGACATGATCCAAGTCAGTGGTCTCAAAGCTTGGTTAAGAGATTGCTGTGGTGTGTTTTTTTGTTTCTTGTTGTTTTTGTTTGTTTGTTTGTTTGTTTGTTTGTTTTTGAGACGGGGTCTCACTCCATCACCCAAGCTAAAGTGCAGTATCACCATCACAGCTCATTGCAGCCTCAACCTCCTGGAGTCAAGCGATCCTCCCACCTCAGCCTCCCAAGTAGCTAGGGCTACAAGGTGTGTGCCATCATACCTGGCTTTTCTTTGTAAGTTTTTTGTTGAGACAGGGTCTCACTATGTTGCTCAAGGTGGTCTCGAACTCCTGGCCTCCCCAAGTGTTGGGATTACAGGCATGAGCCACTGTGGTTTTTAAAGGCCCTCCACGTTACCTACAATGTGTTTGTTTTGGGCATTACTTAGGATTTTATTTCCAATACGCTTCATCAGTACTTCATCAAAGTCCATGTAAGTCTTTCCATAAGTTATGGAAAGTTTCTGGCCTTAGCAAGTGGGCAGGAATAAGACTGGTAGTCTCTGGGCTCTTTTGCCTGGCAAAGAGTGGGAATCGTGGTCTAATCAGTGGTTTTCTTCATTTTTTAATTCTAGAGACTTCTCCATCCCACTCAAATTCTTTACAGCGTTAGTAATTCACCCACACTTCACATTCCCCCTTCATTCCCTCTTGGCACCCCACACGGTTAGCATTATTTTCATGCAGTGAAGAGAGTGATGTTATCCCCTTTTTGTCCTACAAAGTAGTCACAAAATTCCTATGCATGAGACTGCATCCTAACAAGAGGCAGAGACTAAAAACAGACTGAGTGACTGGGAAGATGAGGTCTAGTACACAGGAAGAAGTAAAATGCATTCCGACAGTGGAGGGAGGGGGAATGTAATTTCTCACCAGCCGTGTTCAGCAACTACCCTGGACTAACAGCGTCTCAAAACAATGTGATCTGAATGGAATGAGCCAGAAAAACATATGGAACTTTTCAATTCAAACTTAAGAAATTTGCTCAAAGTAAAGAAGTTCATAGATGTCCTTTCTAATTCCTCATGGGCTTACCATGAATAGCTTTAAAAGGTGGCAAATATTTTTATCCTGATATTTAGTTATGAATTAGCAAGGCTCAGTCATTTGCTGCTGACCTTCTTTATATGATTGTTTTTACGCTTCTGCTGTTTTCTAGTCCATTCTTTTCATTCTCTCTCAAACTGTTTCCTTCTTTGTAGTCTCACCATGTTGCTCAGGCTGATCTTGAATTCCTGGCCTCAAGCAATGCTCCCACCTTGGCTTCCCAAAGTGCTGGGAGTACAGGTGTGAGGAGCCATTGTGCCTGGCCAACATGCAGGCTTTTAAAAAATGTTTTACTAATAGAGACCACTGTCTTTTTGAGTAGGATAAGACAACCACAGAAGGGCTAGCCTGCTCTCTAAAGGCCACCTGATGCTTAAGCAAAGTGTCACAAAACTTTTCTTAAAGACTATCTACCAAAAAGACACTTAAATACATTACCTGGGGTGTCTCAAGTCTGTCTGGCAACAAATATTCCACTGTTCAAGGCCTACCATTTATTTTTTGGGTGTGCTTTGCTGGGGTACCTGTGCTGAATGTTCTCCCGAGGCTGGTCCCTGGTAACACCCATGTGGAGATCACGGCCCACGGGAGAGCACATGGGAGGTGGCACTCGGGGGCCAGGCTAGGGGCCTGCACGGTAGCAAGAGCTCATTACATGCAGCACAGATGGGCAGCTGAGCCACGTGGCAGCATGGAGCATTCCCGCTGTGTTATGAACGAGCTGTGTGCCTCACCAGCTGCTCAGCCTCATTTTCCTTTTCTGTAGAATGGGAAAAATAACAGGGTTGTTGTGTAAGGAGTGAATGAGTTAATATGTGTGTGGCACTTAAAACAGGGACCGGCACCAGCTCTACGGAGTGTTAGTTATTACGGTACTCATTATTATTTCACAATTTCATAGACAAGTGAGACGAGCGGCTCACAAGGAGTCCTGTCGCTCCATCCCATCCTAATGAGCAGATTTCACAATGACTTGTAAAATGCACCTGCAGCAGCCATGGCCATTACTTGCTTCCTTCCCCGTTTTCCACTCGCTCAGTGGCCTGTTCCCCGCTCGGCAGAAGGCCCCTTGCCCAGGACTGCTCCCACCTCTACTTCCCAATGCTGAGTTTTCTGTCCAGCCCCCGGCAGCACCCAGGGTCCTCTCAGGGACTGCTTAATCACCAGCATATGCTTCCTTCTCTTCTGACAGGTGACAGCTTGGAGGCCTTAGACAGTCCTTCAAATGACAAAATCCTTGAAGAACTGAGACACCCAAAGCCACACTTGGTATTCTAAATAACACCGAGCTAAATAAGCACAGAAGCCACTGGGGTCAGGACGAGTTGTCACACACACCCGTTATTCTCACGGAAGCTAAGGAGCCCATGGCCGAGTCTTTATCTCATAGTCACAGCCAGGAGGCCAACAGGTGTGGTCAGGTGCAAAGGGAGACGATGTACCCGCCTACCTGAATGAGGTACAGCAGTGCTTCCTGGAGCTGGAGCTTGGTGAGTGGGCTGCTGGTGATCACGGAGGGCTCTGGGCTCTGCATGGGCAGGAGGAGGCTGGTGGCGGCAGCAGGCAGCTCCTGGCCTCCCACAGGCAAGAGGCCGCTCTCCCTTTCTTTTGGTGGGACGGAGGTGGATTGTGTGAACACCATGGGGGACATGAGCAGAGAAGGAGCCGCTGTAGCAGGGATGCGCTGAGGTGAGATGACCTGCTCACAGCAAATACACACAAGGGTGGGGTCAGGAGCAGCTCATGGCATGACAGCTTGCAGCAGAGGATGCGGGTGATCTAAGCATTCCCTGTGCACAGCTTCCCCAGCTGAGAAAAGTCTACGCATAACTGATTCTTGTTCCACTCTCCATGCACCTTCCTCTGGCATCACTGAGCAGCTCTGGTGTGGTCTGCTGTGGTGACTGCTGTTCCCACTGCATATGAAGGCTGGCCTCTGAGTGACAGTTTATTTTTCAGGCTGATTACCAGTATTTGGCAATGTGCATTTAGGACTACTGACCTTTTCCTCAGACCTGGCTGTCCACAACTCTGACCTAAAGGTCTCACAACCTATGTGAGCTGCCACCCTTACTTGACAGGGGCCTACCCATTTCCCCTCCTGATCCAGGAGCACAGGAGGTGCTGTGACAGCAACTCCCTGCCCCTCCTGCAGCCTCACGCACTTCTCTTTGGGAGGGAGAGTGATGTGTGGCTTCACCTTTCTGGGTCCTTCCACGACAGGATCTGCCTGCCTGCAGAGAGCCCGCATCTTCAGCTTCTGCAGCTGATGTGTCTGGGACCACCCAGCCTGCCTGTTGCTCAGCCCTGCCGTGGCCTTGTTTGTCTGGTGAGTCTAACTCCCTTGGCAAACAGACCTGAAACCAAGTTTTCTAACAGCCCTTTCAGTTATGCAAGTGACATTTTGATCCTTAGCTGACTGACTCCTACAGCTATCATTTGCTTCTAACTCAGGGGAAAAAAAAGAATGTTATTTATCAGTCTCCTAACCCCCCAGAAGAACCCCTGAGAGGGAGGCACAGAGGCCAGCAAGCTAGAAGTTGTTATAATTCTATAATCACTCCCTTAGCATCTCTTTGAGCAGAAGTTGGCCTAGAGGAAGGCAGGCTGTTTCTTTCAACTTGTCCCTAAGTGACATTTCGAGGAGCGGTGCTGAGCAGCGATGCTCCCCGGAGGAGGAGTCAAGCAGTCTGAGCACAGCGTGGGCTGCTGAAATGCACGCCTTCCTCACTCAGCTCTTGATATTTGTGAGTACTGAAAAGTCAAAGGAGTTGTACATCAGAAATGTAAGTCAGACTATATTCACCCCCTGCTTCTAATTCTAAATCATCAAAGAGAAAAAAAGAAGACGTTTTTAAAAGAGGGACAATAACACTGAAATGAGGGGGAGCAGGAGTTACGAATATTGTTTCTATAGCAGCCAGTACTCAGATTAGGGATACTAATAAATAATAAAAGAGAACACTTTGACTCAGGGGCTCACAAAGACTTTTGGTACATGCCTAAGATCTTTGTTTTCAAAAAATTGAATTTTCTGTTTTGAGACAGGGTCTCACTCTGTTGTCCAAGCTGGAATGCAGTGGTGTGAACATGGCTCACTATAGTCTCAAGCTCCTGGGCTCAAGTGATCTTCCCCCTCCAGCCTCCCAAGTAGCTGGGACCATAGTGGCACGCCACCAAACCCGGCTAATTAAAAACAAAAAAAGTTTTGTAGAGACAAGGTCTCACTATGTTGCCCAGGCTGGTCTGAAACTCCTGGGTTCAAGCGATCCTCCCATCTTAACCTCCTGGGATTACAGGCGTGAGCCACTGTGCCTGGCCAAAAGTGATAGATTTTTGAGAAACTGTTACAAGTTACATAACAGACTGGGCACAGTGGCTCACAATTGTAATCCCAGCACTTTGGGAGGCCAAAGTGGATGGATCCCCTGAGGTCAGGAGTTCGAGACCAGCCTGGCTAACATGGTGTAACCCCATCTTTACTAAAAAAATACAAAAAATAGCCGAGCATGGTGGCAGGTGCCTGTAATCCCTACTACTTGGAAGACTGAAGCAGGAGAATCGCTTGAACCTGGGAGGCGGAGGTTGCAGTGAGCTGAGATTGCACCATTGCATTCCAGCCTGGGCAACAAGAGTGAAACTGTGTCTCAAAAAAAAAAAAAAAAAGGTACATAACAAAACACGACGAAAAGCCAGTGATACACAGGAGGGAGAACCTTCCAATTTTTAAACCCAATGTACTTTCAATACATGTGTTCCAATCCAAAGGGAAAACAATTCAGTGTCAGATCTCCAGATGTTACCCACAGGCAGACCATCAAGCTTGTGGTTTCCTCACTGTCCCAAGTCAGTGACAGACATGGAGAAGCATCTTCCCTAAAGGACAGAATACTTCTAAAAATGGTCCTATTTTCCCTCTCTGGCAGTTTGTGTGGGGGTGGAGGTGGGTGGCATGCATCTCTCTCCTGATCTTCATTAGGCTACACTGATGATACCGAGAAAGATAAAAATAGGCTGCACCTTTAAGGAGGAAATATGCTGCTTTCTGTTTATTTCAAGAACCTAGAGCATGGGCTGTGGGTAGAGGTAAGGAGTCTGTTTTCTTCATCATTATGTACCCACATGTAGACAATGCCTGACATGTAGTTAAGTGCTCGAAAATATTTACTAAATAAGTGAATAAGCAATAATTTACTGTGGACTGAAACACCAGAGGAGGTCAGATGCTCAGTGTTCCAGACTGATTTCAAAGCAGACCATACTATGTTCTTACAGTCAAAGATGGGGCTTTTCTCCCATGTTTGTGTTGGTCTTCAGCCCTCCTAACATTATGAAGATTTAACTCTACAAGTAAACGCTCTCAAAAAGGCAGGGGAGGTTCTCAGATTGTTAACCAAAGTGAAGATTCTCCTTTCAGGTAGAAAGTTCGGGCAATCACGATGCACAGAGGTGGCTTCCGGCACCCTGGTCCGAACAGAAATGTATGTGATACGTGGTCCTTGCAGCAGAGAAGTGAACTCTAAATTTCACTGCACTATAGTAATACCTTTTCGTCTCTCTTTTTTTTTTTTTTCTTAAGGGACAGGGTCTTTTTCTGTCTCCCAGGCTGGAGTGCAGTGGCACGATCATGGCTCACTGCAACCTCTGCCTCCTGAGCTCAAGGGATCCTCCCACCTCAGCCTCCCAAGTAGCTGAGGCTACAGGCGTGAGACACCAAGCCTGGCTAACTTTTTTTTGTTTTTGTAGAGACAGGGTCTTGCTATGCTGCCAGGCTGTTTTATTTTTCCCCTGGTACATATTTACCTGAAAGAGAGGAGTCTGCTGTTCTGTGCTGGATGTCTTGTTGATCCAGGATTCCAAGGGTTTCCCTGTTCTAGAGCTCTGAGTGAGCACAGGAAACCGAGCGGCCAAGGCTGGCCGGTTAGAGGCGTGTAGCTGCTGCTCCTGCTGCACCATCTGAAGCTTCTTCAGTAACTCTTGAGGGGAGATCACTCCAGAACCGCCACTCTGATTACCAGAGAGGGGGAGGGTTTGTCTTGGGAGTGTGGATTGTTCTCTTCCATGAGCCTGATGTCCTACTGTCTGAGGTGGAAGGCAGCCATTGAAATAGGCCTGTGGTAGCTGAGCTAGACCCTTTCCTGGAGCCACAGGGGTGACAGAAGTGGGAGCTCTGCTGCGGTTCAGGGCAGCTGAGCTGGCAGGTGTTGGGGTACTACGGTCACACGTGTTTGCTGCCCCCAGTGGGGTACTGTGAAGTTTCTCTAACAGGTTCTGAGTTCTGGAAGCATTTTGTACACCACAAGAAGTCCTAACGTTGCGAGGAGACCCTGGCTGGACAGGTCCTGTAAAAACTTCTCCCGCAGAATGGGAACTGCCATTTTCACAGGGCCGGTTTTCAGGCAGCTCTGACAATGGGTGGAGGTCTGTGTTCCTGACCATGAGTTTCTGAATGGCCGGACAGAGCTGCTTCTCAATGGGAGGCGAGTGTCTTTTCGGTTCCTCATAGGACAGGGAGCGTACGGCCTCCTGCCTGATTGGAAGCTTTTCTTGCTGTTGCTGCTGGTGGTAGTGGAAGCTCTGTGGAGGCTCTACAGTCTCCTGACATGTAGCTTTGTCCTGCTTCCCAAACAGAGCTGTCAAGGATAAGTGCTGGGGTTCAGGGTCTAAGGTCTGGAAAAAATAAAGATATCTGAGATGAGTCTGCAAACAATTTGGTTATATGAAGGAGTGCTATGAAACCTAACTTACTTAACTGATGACTTAATCTATTTACAAAGGATCGATTAGAGAGAATGAAAATCACATAACCAACTTTAAAAATGAGACCCCCTTTTTAATGTCAAAATTTTTCATAGCCTGCTCCCCGTGCACCCCCAAGACAATTGTTATATTTTAGTATCTGTTGACTGAAAAAACAGGTATAGGATCTTCGAGGGCCTGGGGTTTCATAGATTGGAAACCATCTTGGTAGGAAATTATACGCATTAAAAACATAAACAATATTTTCAGTAGGAAGCCCATCTAAGCCTGCAGAGTAATATGACAAGGAATATGAGAATTTCTGAATTTCTAGTAGATTTTCATAGAATTATGGAAATCTGGGGCTGGAAAGAAAAGGAAAATCTAACTTGATCTTTTCAAATATATAATGGTAGGGTTTGAAAAGTCCTTGGATACATAAAATCTGCCTTGGCCCAGCCACTTACAAAGCTATTTCCTTCCTGCTCTCTACCTCTTTCTGTTGTTTTCTGCATTGTTGCACTAAGAAAACACGAGGCCAGGCACAGTGGCTCATGCCTGTAATTCCTGCACTTTGGGAGGCCAAAGTGGGCAGACTGCTTGAACTAAGGGGGTCAAGACCAGCCTGGGCAACATGGTGAAACCCCGTCTCTACAAAAAATACAAAAATTGCCGACATGGTAGCACACGCCTATAGTCCCAGCTACTCGGGAGGCTGAGGTGGGAGGATCACTTGAGCCCAGGAGGCAGAGGTTGCAGTGAGCCGAGATGGTGCCACTGCACTCCAGCCCGGGCAACAGGAATAAAACCCTATCTCAAAAAGAAAACATGAGCTTCATTTTAAAGTCATTTTATATTCAGGTCTCTCTATTAAAATATAATAAAAAACTTTCCATGGAAAACAAGCAATAAAAAGAAAGCTAAAAAATTAGAAAAGACTTATTTTCTTTAAAAATTCAATATAAGATTTTCATTATTAGTCTTTGTGTCTTTTGGCTCCATGCTCATTTTCAAAATTGATTTAAACTAATTCCTTTAAGAAAATCTTTTTAACTAGTCATAACGGTGACAAAATGATACAGTGATATTATATTTACGATCATTAATGGGACCTACAGATTGATAATCTTTGTCACTGCTATGCTATTCTGAAATATGTATACATACACTAATACAAAAGCTGCTGTACTATTTCTAATTTAGATTGCAAATACTGTAACAGGTCATCCTGTCTGAAGAGGAATTTTATATCACCCCTCTGGACTCTGAGGTCTCTGCAGCAGCTACCCCAGTCTATAGTGCGGGCACTTCATCTGGCACAGAGGAGGTTCTCAGAAGTGTTAAACTCAATTTTGTTGCCTTGATTGTTGTTCTCTCAGGTGGCCTTGGGAAACTACCTATCCCAGAAGAATACGGACCCAATGGGTAATGTTTCTGTGATCTCTGACAACGTTATTAGTTTTCTAGGGTGTTTTTTGATTTTTGTTTTTTGAGACAAGGTCTTGCTTTCTTGCCCAGGATGGAGGGCAGGGTGCATCACAGCTCACTGTAGCCTCAAATTCCTGAGCTCAAGTGATCCTCCCGTCTCAGCCTCCAGAGTAGCTAGGACTATAGGTACATGCCATCATGCCTGGCTAATTTTCTTGTAGAGATGGGATCTTACTATGTTGCCCAGGCTGCTCTCAAACTTCTGGCCTCAAGTGATCCTCTTGCCTCAGCCTCCCAGAGTGCTAGGATTACAGGCTTGAGCACTGTGCTGGCTTGTTGTTTTTTAAAAAAATACATTATCTTTTAAGGAGTTCAAGTTCACAAGAGATTAGCACAGAATGTGGTATATGACAAAAGTAAAAATGTTAACCCTCTTCTAGGAAGAGTAAATGATTAATAATGAAAAAAATCTGTATTTTGAAATTTCTCTTTCTTGGGTTTACCTGAAAGCATTCTTCAACAACACCAGGCCCTCCCCTGACTATATTCTGGGTCACAGTTCTTTAAGAATTCTAGAGACACACTGAATATGACAAGCAGAGGACTCTGTACCTGGCTGGGCTGAGGTATACGCTGTTGCTGGTTTTCACTGGGTTTCACTGGAATTGGTTTGATGAGATTGGGGTTGTCATAGATGGCAGATGAACTGGTTATCTTTTTTGGCTCAGAACAGGTTTTACACTGAAATAGAAAAAAATATCACCTCAGTTTTGGCTTCAAAAAGCTTTAGTCTTTTTAAAGGACTACCTTTTTACTTCTTATCTAATTGGTAGATGCCTGTGTTTTTGATAGATTTTCATGCACAAAGGAAGATCCCTTAAATTTCTCTAACAGCTATGTTTGAGTATAAATCAAGTTCTAATTTAATTTTTCATAGTTGGACAATTCAGTGCTCTAAATACTACTAATAACACCAGCCTGCAGGACCAAGGGGTTCTTAGACACGTGTATAATTGAAAGGCTATATATATATATATATATATATATATATATATATATATATAAATGCTTAATATATTGACTATACATTTAAATATACGTAGTCCAATGCTTTTCAATGATAAACAATTACAGAAACCATTCCTTAAATAACATGACAATTTAAGCAGTTGACTTAAAATTGGAGAGTAGCTGAGTACTATCATGAAAGTAACTCAACCTTTTTTGGTCTATAGAAATGAAAAAGCTGACTCAAACCACTGATTTAAAAATTACTAACATCATCTTTATTTAATAAATGTCTTCTTGCATAAACAGAATAATTCAAATCTGAGTGTTCTGAGCCACTTACTACAAATTAGAATTTTGCAGACAGACAAGCGACGGATCTCATCATTTCAAACACTGACTCATTATCATACATTAATCTAACCAACCATGCTATTGCTAACACAGTCAGGTTCACAACAAAAAGACACGGCAATGATGTTGGTGTCTAGTTTGCCAAAACACTAAATAGAACAATATAAAATGCTGCCTTCTGTACTACAGACTCTCTGAAGCATCATTAGTTTCCACTGTACACTCAGGCCTCAGGCCCCAAAACATTCCACACTGTACCTGACGTGAAATGAAATATAAACACAGTCTTGTCCCTTGGGAACCCAACATTCCCAGTGTGTTTTACAGTTACCGGGGTGTATTTTCGAATGCAGCGATCTAGGGGTGTGGCATCTAGGACCACTGTATGCACTGCATGTAAGGTTAACCATACAAAAGATGAATTCTTTCCTTCCAGGCATTCTATCAATAATTTGTATATCTGGCACAAGTACTATGTGGGATGAGAAATCACTTTATAAGTCATAAAGTGTTATTTGCAATTCTTCTTAGGTGAATGATGGTATGGCCGCATGAACCAACTGGTCTGGCTTTCCCAAGACATGGATAACCAGGATAAGGTAAGAATAAGGCTAAGGTATAATCCCTTAACACAACTGTCTATTTCTATGTTCAGAAACACTGAATTTCCAGCAAAGAAAAGGCAGACTTTTCCCAGCTTCCCTATGCCCATTTTCTTATGGGCTAAGAGGCTGCTTTGTCTCTTGATGTGCATGACCCTAACAGCTTTTCCTAGTCAAAATGTATCTCCAGAAGCTGTTTTCTGTGTCACTATGACTGTCTACCTACAAAGCCTTGCTTTTATGTAACAATTGCTCCCTCTTATCAGGGTGCTCAGAATTAATCATCCACCTCAGTAGTTTGTAGCTTATTTTCCAGTTGTTTAATTTTCTATGCTTTTCCCGACCCAAATATCTTTAAAACCCAGGGGGAAAAAACAGTTTCTGAAAAAGTATATAATGGATTCTTCACAGAGAACCTGAGGCATTTCTTTAAAACCTCAAAAACTTCCTCTGTTGGATGCTGAGGTTAACATACAATAAAACCTCAAAAAGTATGTCATATAATCCAATTCTAATCACACACAAACACATACATACATAAACATATGTATTTATATCAAGAGAGATGTCTGAAACAAAATACAATAAAAGTATAAAAAGTTTCTATCTTTGGGTTATAGAATTATTGGTGATTTTCTTTTTTATAGTCTTTTGAATTTTATCATTCAACAAAATAAATTTTTTATAATTTAATAAATAACACACAGCTATATCCAGAAAAGAGCCACTAATTCTTGTCTTAAGCCACAGAACACAAATAGTCCACTTCTGAATACTCCAAGCCTAACTATGCAGCCTGTAGAACATTTCTGGTCCTGGCTCTTGTTCTTACTGAAATCTGGTTATTTTATTACTCACTTGCATCTCAACTAGAAATTGTATAGGGAGGAGATAAAAAGAGATGAAATGCCAATTAACATCTTTGCTACTTTAAAGCAGATTCACAGAAAGTTATTTCTCAAAAGAGAATGCACAAAATTCTGGCCAAAATAAGGTTTTCAAATTATGTTATCAACTTCCTGTAAACTAGATACTTCACTTTACCAATATCATATATACTGATAACTCGACATCTGTCCTGCTTTTACTTCTTGGGATGTTTGCAAATTTAAGAATTCCAGAGAGCCTTAGACATAAGACCTGAAACTGTAAACCTACTGGAAGAAAACATAGGAGAAAAGCTCTCTGACAATGGTCTAGGCGATAATTTTTTTTTTATGTGACCCTAAAGCAAAATAGACAAATGGGATCACATCCAACCAAAAAGCTGTTCCACAGCAAAGGAAACCACAGAGTGAAGAGATGACCTACGGAGTGGAGGAAAATACCTGCCCACCTTACATATGATAAGAAGTTAATGTCCAAAATATATAAAGAACTCAAACAACAGTAAGAAAACAAATGTTCCAATCAAAAAACAGACAAAGGGCCTGAACTGATATTTTTCAAAAGAAGACATACACATGGCCAACAGGTATATGAAAAATGCTGGACACCACTAATCATCAGGGAAATGCAAATTAAAACCACAGTGAGATATCACCTCAAACCTGGTAGAGTTTACCATAAAAAAGGCAAAACGTAAGTGTTGGCAAGGATTTAAAGAAAAGGGAATCCTTGTATACTGTTGGTGGGAATATCAATCAGCACAGCTATTATGGAAAACAGTATGTTGGCTCCTCAAAAAATTAGAAATAGAACTACCATGTGATTGAAGAATCCCATTTCTGGGTACATATCCAAGGAAAATGAAATCGGTATGTTGAAGAGATAGCTGCATTCCTGTGTTCATTGCAACATTACAATAGCCAAGACATGGAATAAACCTAAGCGTCCATCAATGAGTGAATGGATAAAGAAAATGTGGTGCATATACATAATGGAGTACTATTCAGCCTTAAAAAAGAATGAAATTCTGTCATTTGCAACAACATGAATTAACCTGGAGGACATTATATTAAGTGAAATAAGCTAGGCACAGAAAGGCAAATACTGCATGATTTCACTCATGCATAAAACCCAGAGAAGTTGAATCCTTCGAAGCCGAGTATGCTGGTGCCGGAGCCAAGGGGTAGGAGAATTATGGAGGTGTTGGTCAAAGGATACAAAATTTCAGTTAGACAGGAAGAATAACTTCAGGAGATTTATTGTGTATCATGACCACTGTAGTTAATAACAATATATATTGTATACTGAAAGTTGCTAAAAGATTTTAACTGTTTTTGTCACACAAAAATCATAAACATGTGAGGTAATACCTATGTTAACTAGCTTGATTTAGGCATTCTATAATGTACATGTATATCAACATGTCATGTTGTCTACCATAAATATATTCAATTTTAATTTTTCTTTAAAAAAACTGCAAGAAAATAGGTCTAGCACTGAAACGCATCTCAGAAGTCTTTTAGTTTAATACCTATCCAACACAAGCCAAATTATTTTATCACATCCCCAATATGTAACCGTTCAATCTCTTCTTGAACGCTTTCAGCAATGGAGACTCACATCCCAACACGCAGAAAAATTCTGTTTTCTCTCTCTCTCATCACCTTTCCAGTTCACCCCTCTTCTACTGCTCAGAACCACTCTACTCAGGATCTCCACTTTTTCTGAAATATCCGCGTACGAGTGCAGACAGCACGAATGTAAGAAGGCGATGGAATGCTCCTTCCGGACATAAGGCTCTGGAAGCTAGCAGGGAGCATGCATACCTCCTTAAGCAGGTCAGAAATAAGGTGATGGAAAGAGAACATGTGAAGCAGGCCCTGAGAGACTGATCGTATTTTGATGGGTGAAGAAGAGGAGGCAGCAGTATGAGAAAAGGCATTCTCAGGAAGCAAAATTGGGACTCTGTTTGGGAAGAGTTTCAAACATTTGTAGAGGGCAATATGGCTAGAAGAATAATCTGAGGCCATCTTAGGGAAAGCTTGAAGACTTCAAGGGTTCCTGTACTGGGCAATGACAAATCAAGAAAAATGTCGACTAGGAAAGTAGCTTGATCATGCAGGTGTCCTGGAACACTGCATCACATCATCTGGCTGTTAAGGGAAGAATAAATAATTTCTTCTATTATTTATCTCACAGTTGGAGCAACTGACATTACACATGTAACAGCATGGATTTGATTTTTACAGAAAAATACAGTCTACACACGAATTAAGTATCTGTATTTCATGTCAACATTATAACAAATCCATGAGGGCGTAAAGATGAACAGAACATTGTTTTAACTTCAAGGAGTTTACGGTGTACTGAGATAAGTTGACTTATGTGATAAATGAGGAAGAACAAAATAAATTTTAAACAGTAATAGACTGGGTTCACTGGGAAGAATAATTAATTTGACTGAAGGGATCTGGGAAAACTCCAGAGAAAAAGTATCATTTTTACTGAGCCTTAAAGGATATGTAAATTCTGAAGGGTAAATAAAATAAGGGGAAAAATTCCAAGATATAGGTATTATATAAAGTGATGGCCTAAATTGAATCTCCAGAACCATATATGAGTGTTTCTGAGAGACAGAGAATATGTATGTGTTGTTCTTTTATGTGATGGTCACTCAGGTGAGGCCATGGAGGAGACACAGGACAGTCTCAGGAAAACAAAGTTTATTATACTCACAGGCCCTGGAGACAAGAGGCATGCCACACTGCCCGGGGCCACATGTGGAAGCCTCAGGGCTCAGTAGCAAGGGGAAGGCATAGGCTAGAGCCTTTACTGGATTTTCTCAAAAAAGGCAAGGCAGGGCATGATAAACAGGTTAAGATTATCCAGTTTGAATGACTCCAGCAGGCTCTAAACTGTATGTGTGGTCCCTAGTTGCTGAGTACCTGGCCCTGGGCTGATTAAGACAGAGAAATATTGTACAGGCCAGACAGAGGAGATATGTATGGCTCAGGATAGGTTAGTGTGCCTATTAAAAGACGTGCTCCTGGCCAAGCCTTTTGCAAGCTCTGAAAACTGGCTGGCCCTAGGAGGGGCAGTCTTTCCAGCCAGAAAGGTTTTTAAGATGTCAAAACATTGTAACATATAGAAGATAAAAAACACAAACAATACAAAGTACATGTGTGTCGAGAGGAGGGAGGGAAAGAAAAGAAAACAATTTTGTTCAATATTTGTACTTATTATTTATTTACCATTGTTATGCTGTCTTCACAGGACATTAAGTTCCCAGAGGGCAGAAATGTCACCTTTTAAAGATTAATCTTCAGTGTAATTAATAAATTAAATAGTTAATTATTCAACTAGTTGCCAAGTCATCATAATACATTTTAATGACTTTTGAAGAATTAAAAAAAAACACACAAAACGAACATAGAAATAGTTGTTACTGTCTGAAGCTGAGATTAAGGCATCTGTGTCCAGGCCACACACTAGGAGGATAATTAAACTGTGGCTCATTCACATTAATATTCTGTCCTTCATTCAATAGCCATTATTTAGCACTCACCATGTGCTAAGGACTTTGAAGACAACAAGGGATATAAAGATGAATAAAGGATGTTCTTTGTACTCAAGCAGCTCATAATCAAAGCAAAGGCATGTTGAAGAAACTTGTCCAACTGCCCATATGTGCCGTTTCATTCGGGGTTTTTCTGATTTCTTCCTCGTGGCATCATTTAATTTGTTTTTCTACCTGTTCTCCCCTCACTCCCCACTCACTTCTACTTTCTGTAAACTAAAAAGTTAGAGCTCAAGGCTTAATGAGATTCAGGATCAACTCTTTGAGCAAGAATATTTCAAGATGGTGCTGTCCATTTGACATCTTATCACGTTGGGAAGCCAGAATGTCTGGTTATTTAACTTTTAATGATGATAATCAGTGGGGTTCAGGTGGAGGCAGCCTGAACCTTCCACTGTCAAGTTTCTATCAACCTTTCCCGTAACATTAGTGTTACTGATGATCACTGCCTGAGTCAATTATTTTAAGCAGAGCGTCTTTAAGTTCTATTACTCCCTCCACACGTACTAGCTGGAGTTCTCTGGTAGAGAAGAGCTCTCCCTCATTGACCTGGGCTGTTTGGTTACTCTGAGATCTAGTCCCTTTAGGGCAGGCAGATAAAAGCTTAATTCATTCCCATTAATTACGGATTTTCGGAGGAAGGAATTGGTGCCTTAGCACCTTCAAAGGATCACTAATAATTATTTTGTTTTGTTTTCTATGTTTGCTTTGCCCGCTCTCTTTCTCATTACCGTGAACTCGTAGGTTTTTACACATTCAGTGTGTTTTAATCCATTGTGGTCATTCCTGTTGATGTTAGAATCTGATGATCTGGTCAGTGTCCTTGAAGCTGATCACTGTGCCCTTTCACATGACCCTACTGGTTTGACTATTCCAGACCTGGAATCAGAAATTTCTTTAAAGAGCCCTGATACCTTTTAGAAGGAAGTAATATTTAGAAATAACAATCTGGGCGACATAGATGCTTATTGCCACTGAGTCAGTCACTTTTATTTCTATGTCCTTTCAGGGCAAGAGTTAGAAACTCTATTTTTTGTTTCTGTACCTAAGAAACAAAACATGATCTAATTCTGGTATTTCCACTTAATACAGTTTTAACTTAATGGATTTGATTTTTTTCCCCTTACACTAAGGTTTTGGTTCCAACCATGTTTATATAATTTCTTATTTATTATATCCACAACAGTAGAAAAATTACAATGCCAAGAGTAGAAAAATGAAAATGCCAACATTACTACAAACAATAAAACCAATGAATGAAGTTTATAATTTCTTGCAGTTCTTTTTGTCCTTAAAATATAACCCACTAAGAGTGTTCAGTTCAAGCACCAGGTTTTGAAGTCACTCTAATTTTTTACTAATTATGTCATAATATAATATTCAATTACACACATTTATTTCAGCTAGTTTTCAAATTTCATAATTTAAAAAAAATTTTATTTTTGCCCATTTTTCTAGTGTTAATGTACTTCTCAATTTTTAGGAGCTCTCCATAAAATAACTTCCTGTTATTCTGGTATAAACAATTTTTTTGTCAGTTGTTTTTGTATCTTTCTATTTGCTTACATTATATTTAAGCCTTATAAAATATTTTTATTTTTATGTAGTTTAATTAATTGCTTTTGGGTTTTAAGGCATAACTGAAAGATTTCTCTTTTCCTAGATTATAAAGAAATCCATACACATTTTCTTCTGGTACCTGAATCATTACATTTTTATATTTAAATTTCTAATACATTTGGAATTTATCCTGGTGTATGGCATGAGGCACAGACTCAATTTGGTATTTTTCCAAATGGTTACCAGTTGCCCTAATACCGTTTATTTAAGAATTCACTCAAATAGCTGACTTGAGATTAACATCTTTATCATATACTAGATTTCATACACAATTGGATTTAATCCTAGATTTAGAATCTTAAATCTGTCCCATTGGTCTATTGGGCTGTTAGGTATCAATACCAACAACTCCATACTGTTTGAAATGTTTAAGCTTCAATGTTTTAAAACCAGGGAGAGCTCGCTCCATCCCCCCCTCATCTCCCCCACCTCCAGCTCCTGCTATTTTCACTCTTCTTTGCCAGGATTTTCCCAGCTATTCTTTCCTGCATATTTCTTCCCATGAACCTTATAGTCAGCTTGTCTGGATGAGAGTAAGGGAAAGTGGGAAGGGGAGGGGGAGGGGAAAATAAACCAGTGGTATTTATTTAGTGATCACCTTAAATGTACACATTTAAGGAGAACTAAGAGCTTTATGTTCAATCTTTTTATCCAACAACAGGGCACATATTTCCATTTGTTCAAGTCTTTTTTCATGTCTTTCAGCAGTTCTTAAACATTTTCTTTATAGAGGTTTTGCCCATTTCTTGTGAATTTTATTGCAAAGAATTTTATATTCATTTGTTGCTACTGTAAATTGGGGTCTTACAGTAAGTCTTCTATTTGTGTATATGAAGGCTATTGATTTCTCAGGCTATTTTTTAATTCACTGAAAGGCAAACCATTTTCTTTAGCTTACTAAAAGCAAATAAAGATTTTTTATTTGTAATATAATTTTGTTTGGTGGAAGGCACAGCACCCACAATACCTACTCTTTCTAAACAAGAATATTCCCACTGCGGAACTGAAGTATGTATGTATCACAAGGAAGCGCAAATACTCACCTTTGTGTATTCGTCTTTGGCCTTGATGAGCATTCGTAAAATATCTACTTCTTTGCCCTCTCCTGAACTGAGGATCATCGGGGAGATTCCCGCTCCAGTTCCCTGATGGGCTTTCAACTGTTCATACTGAGTTAGGCTAGAAAAACGGGGGAACGTCCACACAAGAAAAACCAATTCAATACAAACAATGTTTAAAACCATGCCAGTTCTCACCTAGTCGTCTTCATCCTGTTACAACCATATTAGAAATAAGGCTGCTTAGGAATTTAAAGGAGAAAAATGAGAGTTGAGGTCCTGAATTCACTGACTATGTAGGTGAATCTAGGGTAGGGGTCAGCAAACCTGCAAGCCGATTCCAGCCCACCACCTGTTTTTGTAAAGAAGGTCACAAACACAGCCATGCTCAACACAGCCATGCGTATTTGTTTACGTATTGCTTATGGCTGCTTTCACATTACAAGGGCGGAATTCTATAGTTGGAACAGAAATCCTATGGACTGCAAAGCCTAAAATACTCACATTCTGATCCCTTTCAAAAGAGTGCCAACTCCTCACATAGTGCATTCGGAAGGATGCTCTCATTAGTTGCTAAGGAAACCCAATTTAGAGTTCTGAAATACTGAGGAAAGTACCCCCCACTTTACAGACAGCCTTGAAGTTAGAGCAAGGTTGATTCTAGCAACTGAAATCCTGTAGTTCTCTGGCAGTTTCAAAACATGGTAAAGATTCCATCCTAACCCTGAGAAGAGGGGCCATTTAAAAAAGCACTTAGACAATGAGGAGTTCTTCTGTTGCCTGAAAAACAATACAGAAGAGAGACCAGATTGCTCCTATCACCTGGCAAAATACACGTTCCCTTTATGTGCCGTGACTTTCAGCTAACATTCTTATTATTGCCATGAAGTTTACGGTAACAAAGATCTGAGAACTTACTGAGAGACTTAATTCTAACTGGGGAGGGGGTCTGAATCCACACAAATCAGCTGCTTACTGCTAGTAAATAATCAATTTCCTGCCCGAGCTGTTAGGTAATTACAGCAGAATGCTGACAACTTTAACACAGCCTCTTGGCTGAGCTACAGGGTATTTTTTAATCTGTATGAAATCTTACTATTATTATCTACTGCACAAGTTACAGTAACATGACTGTTCTAGCAACTAGCTGTTATGGTGGTAAATATCAGTTTGAATACACTTAATCACCATCTGCACCTTGAGCTACTTACCTAAAATTAGCTATCTCTAGCTAGACTTTCAGGAATCTATCTTATTTCTTAAAAGGTGCTCCCTGGTTTTCATTGCCATGAGGTCACTTTCTAGTCATTTCATTGCTCCAGGATTTAAAAGTGGGGACTGATTCTTTTGCAGACAGAGCTGCAGCGTCAGACCCACGTGATAGCAGCCATCCCATGTGCTGGGCTGCGTCCAGTCCCAGGCTGTGACACAGTATGTGCAGGAAACTCATCTCACTCTGAGGCTCTTACCCATCCCCATAAATGGCAGGGAAATCACTGCCTCACCATGAGCAGGCCCTGGGCTCAAGAACTGATCAGTCAACCAACTGCAGAGCAGAGAGCAAGCCCTCCCCTTTCAATGCAATCAGGGAAGCCAAGAGTGGGAAAGACAGACAGCAATTTTAAAGTTTCCCAAAATGCAGAATGGGACAAATCACAAGGTATCATGAGATTAAAAGAAAGAGACTAGGCTGGGCGTGGGTGGCTCACACCTGCAATCCCAGCACTTTGGGAGGTCAAGGTGGGTGGATTACAAGGTCAGGAGTTGGAGACCAGCCTGGCCAACATGGTGAAACCCCCTCTCCACTAAAAATACAAAAAATTAGCCAGGCATGGTGGTGCACACCTGTAATCCCAGCTACTTGGGAGGCTGAGGCAGGAGAATCGCTTGAACCCAGGAGGCAGAGATTGCAGTGAGCAGAGATTATGCCATTCATTGCACTCCAGCCTGGGTGACAGAGCAAGACTCCGTCTCAAGAAAAAAAAAGAAAGAGGCTAGTAACAAGGAAGAGAGAGACGGTCGACTGATCACCAAGCTAATAGTAACTCAGCAATTTCTAAGAAGATTGAAAATAAAGACTATCCTAAGTACTCAGTGTCTGAGACATGGGAGGAAATTCTGAGCTCCCACAAACATGTATACACAGTTAAAGGAAAGCATTTGGGGGAGGAAGGAAATGAAAGATTTTACAGAATCCCAAGCAGGCTTTTAGGATGGCTCTGAATGTTCTTTTTACTGACAGGCGTGTTGATAATTTTTCAAAGCAAAGAATTGCTAATTTATAAATGAAAATATTAAAGAAAACTGCCATCTGGAACAATTAATATATATTTCACAGAGACAGGAAAATATGAGCCATTCCAGATGATAAATATTACCTAGTAAAAATATGGCAAGTTGTTTCTTATGTCTATTTCTCATTTATTAATTAATACTAAATGTTTGCCTAACCACTGTGAAAAGGATTGCTGTGGGAGATATATTCTATGAAGATTATAGTATAGGTACATGCATACATTTGTAGAAATACAAATGAAAGCACCAGGTCCTGAAAAATATTTAGCCTTTTAGCACTTACTTTTTCATAAGCTCTGCAATTCTTTGGCATTCTTCCTTATCATAAAACCAAATTCCATAGATGGACACTGCAAAAACACATCAAACAAATTATGAGCGTCTTCAAAACTACAAAATAGAAAAAAAAATTCCTTTTCATCTTAAATACATGATAATCTATGTATTGAATTGATTTATTCAATAATTATTGAAGAAATAAAAGCAATCATTGGGGTTAAAGCTTAAAAATACAGCACTGAGCCAGGCGCACAGTGGCTCATACTTGTAATCCCAGTACTTTGGGATCAACTAAGTCAGGAATTCAAGACCAGCCTGGCCAACATGGTGAAACCCATCTCTACTAAAAATACAAAAAAAAATTAGCCAGGCATGATGGTGGGTGCCTGTAATCCCAGCTACTCAGGATGCAGAAGCAGGAGAATCGCTTGAACCTGGGAGGTGGAGGTTGCAGTGAGCAAAGATCGTGCCATTGCACTCCAGCCTGGGCGAAAAGAGCGAAACTCTGTCTCAGAAACAAAACAAAACAAAAAAACAGCATCAAAATATAAGTCCACAGAGAAAACTGTGGTGGTTTTGTGCAAAGACACACACACCCACACATAGATACACATATTGAATAAACTGTGTTCTCCTTAAAAATATAGCACCTGAACACATTAGGCATTTGGTAAAATCTTAAACAAATGACTACAGAACTGAAAATGAAATCAGAATTTCTAAACTTCCTGGCTTCAAGATATCATTGTTTCTACATTCCATTTGCACATTTCATAAAAACATTTCATCTTTATTTTTAAATATTCAGAAGCCTGATACTCAAATTATGCCTAGAAGCCTCCCTCCCCTTCTCCTTCTCTCAGGAACATGTTAACTGAAAAAATGGCTTTTGTAAGCTGTAAGTTAGGGATAGGCCACTGGAAAAAATAAAATTTAATAAATCTCTGGCTTCAAAATGATCTTTACAGAAAATTTAAAACTGCTGAAAGATTAGATACGATTATGATTTCATCATTTAGTAATGAAAGAAACTGTGACATAATATAGCTGCTATTGATTCATTTATTAATGTTCAAACAAGTTGTGTATTTTATATGTGCCTATCTATATCATTTTTATAGCAAAGGCTGAAACAGCTCCAAAAGACATTTATAAATATCCAGTTGAGGATCTGATGGCATTAATCACGTAAGTAATGCATTAACTACATACACATTTAAAAAATCTTCACTGAAAATAGCTACAATATTATGATAGGGCAATGAAAACCGACAAAACATGTTTTTAAAAGGGAAAAAAACTTTAAATTCAAACTTTCCAAACATGTAATTATATTAATAGTCTTTTGCTGTTAAAACAGCTGTGATAAGGCTGGGTGTGGTGGCTCACACCTGTAATCCCAGCACTTTGGGAGGCCAGGGTGGGCAAATCACGAGGTCAAGAGGTCGAGACCACCCTGGCCAACATGGTGAAACCCATCTCTACTAAAAATGCAAAAATTAGCTGGGTGTGGTGGTACATGCCTGTAATCCCAGCTACTCAGGAGGCTGAGGCAGGAGAATAGCTTGAACCCGGGAAGCGGAGGTTGAAGTGAGCCAAGATCATACCACTGCCCTCCAGCCTGGCGACAGAGAGACACTCCGTCTCAAAAAAAAAAAAAAAAAAAAAAAAACCAGTTGTGATATTCTAACTACATCTTTTTTTTCCCTCTTACTTGACCAGTATCTGGGCATGGAATTTCTGCTTCTTGTCAGTGATAGTTCAGATATCAAAAGGTACAAGAAATGTCTTTATAGTGCTATTTTCAGCAGATATCTTAGAGGAACCTATGAATCTGAATTACTAACTTGGCAAAAGGTGGCAATAGGGCTTTAAACTTTGTTTTGCAATTATCAGTGTACCAGAAATCTTTTGTCTTACCTACCTCCATGTGAAGGGTGGGCAGGCGGAAGGGAAGTGAGGGAAAAAAATTCCAGCTTTTTCTTGAACAGGACCATGTTACCTCTTAGATGGAAATATATACATATTTTCCTCCTTGGTATACTGACTTTTTTTTTTTTTTTTTAAGAACCTCTGAGTTCTGAAGTCCATGTGCTATGAGAGCTTTTACATCAAAATAAAAATTCTTTCATCTTCAGATGACTAAATGTGTATCCTGACACTTCATATTCAAGGTTGCTTCCAGTCCATCAACAATAATTCCCTACGCTGTTTCCCTACCCAGATTCCTACACTAACCTGCCTACCCTCACGTTCTTGAAGTCAAAGCAGATTGGATCACTGACATTCAACCACTAATAAATTTGAATATGTTTTTGTGTCTTGGTGACTTCAACCTTAATTACCAAACTAAGAGCCTGGTCTATTGTTTTAGTTACAGTGTAAGTTTTCTTTCCTTGAAGACTGGCTTTTCCAAAACTATCAAAGGAGAAAGGTGGCAGGAAGAGAGAAAAACAGAGCATAACTCAGAAACCCAAGGCCCAGTGGCAGAGGAAAAACCGGCCACTGTTGTCCTATGAGTAGGCTCTGTTAATAGAGATATTATGGGTGTCTTTTGTTTGAAGTTATACATTTGTGGCATCTGACATAAGGAATTAGGTTTTCATAAGGGTGGGATGCCAAGGAAACTGTGATACAAATAGAAGAGAAGTTTGACACTGTCACTACCAGGAGATAACTGAAATGCAGATTTAGGGAGGGAAAATGATACGGAACATCTTTCAAATGTCAAAGCAAAATGAAGGAAAGACTGGGTTTGCAGTAATTATTTAAGACTGTGAAGATTTCTTTAGGTCCCAACCATTTACCTCTAAAGCACCATGGCTTTAAAAATTAAAATGGGATCATTTTGAGATAACTCTTCTGATCCCAGCTGAGATGGACAGAACATTTAAATAGCCAAGGGGGGGAAAATCATTAACCAAGAGTTCTGGTTACTGAAAAGTGGCACCAAGATAAAATGTAGAACTGGGCCTAACTTTCTTCTCCCTAAAATAGTTCTGAAACTTGAGCTGCATTCCCCTGGGAAAGAGGCTGTGAATTCCATTAAAATACGCATTCCAAGTGAAATTCCCTGCCTCTAAGCTCTAAGGTCTACCAACCCCTGGACAAACCTATCACTCTTTCACACAAGAGGGTCAATCAAAGCAGTCTGTGGAGATATATAAAAACCAGAGATCATCATGCCTTAGGGAGGTGATGAGCTGACAGGCTGACAGAAACCATGAAGTTCACATTTCAATCCAAGCTTTCCCGTAAAGCCACCGGGTGAGAGGCCCACCCGTACACAGGCAGGGAGCAGAGCAGGGAAGACAGAAAATATAAGGTTGAAAAATCAAGCAAGAAGAGTTTTTTTTGTGTGTTTTGTTTTGTTTTTTAGAATGGTAAAACTTATTTACCGTAACCTAAACTTGCAGCGATGTGATATGGCCATGTAAACTTCTGTGGCACTGAAATGTTACTGCGGGAATGGTTCCTGTGTTTTAAAAAATTACAAGAGCTCATGAGCAGGATAATTATTTAGTTTCAAAAATCAACCAATATACATCTGGAATTCACAATGCTTCGAGCGTTTGGTCAGCCTGGTATGCCTGCATACCAGCCGCTTCCCAGCCACCTGTCTGCCGATACGGAGGTCAAATTTAAGGGTACTTTGGTGCATGAAGCGCAACTCAACTGTTTCTACATCTCTCCTGGAGGTAAGAAACCCTAAAGCGAAATAAAGGGTAGGAAGAACATTGTGAAATTTACTCTAAATATTCTAATGCTACCTAGAATGTGACTTCTTCACTGTAAGAACTCATCTCTCCACATTTAATCAGGATTTACCATACACTGTTATGAAATGTTGCCTGTAACTGCACTATCTCGGTTTGTGCCATTCTTTGGAAATTCTCAACTGAAAAAAAAGTGATGTTTGAGGCAACAGGCAATGCTATACAGCCCAATCTTCTACTCTCCTTTTAATTCTGTCAGAAAGATCAAGGAGATCAAAATTTCCGTATTAGACTTTATGTCTGGATTTTGTAGGTCCACAAAGACAAGGCAGAGGGCAAGCTGATTATATTCAATAGTGATATTTTCTTTTTTAAATTTCTTCAGTGGAAAAATCAAAAGCTGGTCAAATTTTAAGTGGCTAGTTAAGGGGCCATTAAAGGCAATATCAGTGTCCGTCACACACACATTTTCATTTGTAACCCTTTGATTCTGATTAGTGTGGTGCATTAGTTCATTTTGCATGTTCTTTGGGGATTTGCCTCGTCTTGTTTATGTTCCTAATAAATATTTCTATTCAATCTGTTCTTTTAAGATATAATTTGTTTTATATTTTATCCAAAATACCATACAACTCCAAATCATGAATGGTAGCTTGTAATCGTCTAATTAGGACTTGTGATAATGTTTGTCCAAATTTTTACAAGAATATATATATCCATTCAATCAGGAAGTGGATGATAAACACATCATTACATGGGTAAAATTTAAATAGGCAGGACATCTGATTTGGTAATGCTCTTTCTAACATAATTTCACTAATTCTTCTAAAAAGGGTAGGGAAATAGGTTTTTCTTAGTATTCAGCAAGGAAAGCATTTAAGTTCCCACTTTTTACCTGGAAAGCCGCGGAAACATGGTAGTGTTAAATTACACAAACCTCTTCCAGGCATCTAAGGATAAACCAAAAATTTAAAAATTCCTTCAAACTCCACTCCTTCCATGAAGTCTTTCTCAAATGAGTAGAATAATTTTTCAGTGTAAGGATGGAGAACATCTAATCATGTATTTGTGTAAACACTTATTTTCGAGGCTTCATTCAAATATGCTATTTCTTGATTTACTGAACCATTTATCCATATCAAGCTTTAATAAATTTGACCATACTGATGATGACTGGTTGCTAGCATATGGTAGCACACATGCACACACAGCTACTATGCTTTTGAAAGATCCCAAGATATTTTAAAAATCAGAAAAACAGAACCATGAAATTTTAGAGCCAGAAGTCAAGTAAGAGGCATGCAGTTCTATAGCCTATTTCACTAATGAGGAATCTGTGGTCTAACAAGACTAAAAAAGTCAGCCAAAGTCATTTTTCTTGGTTTAATCTGTTTCCCCTAAAATATGCCCTTCCCCCAGCCTTTCAAATGAAATAGATGAAGAATTCAAATTTGTTTTTACATATTTGATTGAGTTCTAGGCTTGGTTATAAAAGACTGGAATGTCTTTCTAAACCAAAGTTCATGTGGACTCTCAAAAGGAAAAAAAGAAGGATGGAATGAAGGGAGGGGGAAAATCAGTGAGGAAGGGAGGGAGGAAAAGAGAGAAGAGAAAGAGGAAGGGAATGAAGCTTTCTGGTAGCGGCAGTGTTTCCACAGCAGTAAACACTTGAGCAGCGATGACGTTGCCTGTGTGCTGGCATCCATAGATGGGAAACGCAGGCTACGTCTGGCCGGCTCTATGCTGATTCTGTACTTCTTCCCCATTTGGAATGTTTGCACTCAAAATGCTTTCCTCTGGCATGTTCTCTAATGCCTTTAAAGTAATGTTCTGCCATTCACCTTCCGCCTTAGCTTTACTGACCAAACACGGACACAATCTTGTAAAACAAAATCTTCACTAGCCACTGAGAGTCTACATAGCTCTGTTATCTTTGGCTCCTGGTCTGCTTCTTTTCATATGACATGGTTTTACTGCGCCTCACAAATCAGCGATCCCATGACCTGGGGATACTGGAAGGTTCAAAGCAGATGAAAAGCAGTTTCTATTTTATGGGAGACTAATACTCATGAACATTTTGGGGAAAACAGTAAAACAACCCTCCCCTTTCTAAATAAATTAACATTATGAGAAAGTTAATGCCATTAAGAATAAACAAAACCCTCTTAATTAAAGCATTATACTAATTTGGATTAAATTAATATGTGCTCTCTAACTATAAATGAGAATTTATTACTTTCCAAGTAAGAGATGGATTTAATCTTTTAGAAAGTTTTCATTTGTAATGGATTCGTGTTATATCATTCAACCTTCCTAATCTTCACAGAGGCCATTGTCTTTCTAAAATGGGAACCTTGAGGTTATCTACTACTCTCAGGTTTATCAAAGGTCATATGGGATCTTTATATACTAATTTCCTACTTTTATCTGTTCCTTTAATTTAAGAGACATGACAGAGTAAATAAACTTTTTAAAAGTTAGGAAGTAGAAAAGTTCATAGTTTATAACAAACATAAATAGAAACAACTTATTCTGCCTTGTTGGCCACATAAATTTATATTTTCATTTGTTCATAATCTTGCTGATAAATTTCAAAATCTCCTTGGCCACAAATATCATGCAGGGGGTCCCTAATACATCCTTCCCTTCTCTCTACTCATCCTTGAAGACCCAGGCTTTCTCACTCCTCTAGGGATAAACAGTCCCAACTTTTTCTCTGCTCCTGTAGCTTTTCCGTAGATCTTTGTACTGAAACAGGTAACAAATTAATCATTAAAATCTGTTCCCTCCACTAGACTATAAGCTCCTGGAGGGGAGGACTTTGTTAATACACCCAGTACAGCAACCAGCATGTACAGACATTCAACAAATATTTGCTAAGTTAAACGGAAATCTAAGACTTCAAGCTCTTCGGCCATCAATAATCCTTGTAATTGATGATAGCAGTAATTATCACTTTCTGTAGTAATTAAACATTGTAGACTAGATATGCTAGAATTCTCTGTCAGTTGATTACACCTTTTACCAGAGATGTCAGCATGGACAGTCTCCTCACATCATCTCTTTTGTTCTCCTTCAAACTTCACTGAGAGTTTATTTTGCTTCAAACACTTTACCTTCCTAGGCTTAAGTAATGTCGATGGGATTCTGTCATTAGGATATGAGCTCCCAAAGACTGTATATTTCTATTGATCCAGCACTGTGTAGGCACTAATGTACTCATTTTATGTGTATTTATTATTACAACTCTACTGGAAAGACTTCAAAGAATGCAGCAATTCTGCAAAATCACATGCATTTCTCTTCATTATGGAAAAACACAGAATAAAGTATAACTAATAGTACTTTGGTCTACCAGAAAAACTAAGATATTCGTATTCCAGTCGTGTTTGATAATGGTAATCTCAAGCTTATACATATAAGTACCTAAATAATCTGAAAAATATAAGATTTATACGCATGTCAATTATTCCAGCAACACATCGACAATCTGTTACCCTAAGTGAATCTCAATATACAGATCTGAAAAATATAAGATTTATATGCATGTCAATTATTCCAGCAACACATCGACAATCTATTACCCTAAGTGAATCTTAATGTACAGAAAATATAAGATTTATATGCATGTCAATTATTCCAGCAACACATTGACAATCTATTACCCTAAGTGAATCTCAATGTACGGAAGTAAATCCAGTCTCCTATAACTGCAATTTCTGAGAAAGTTATGTTCAAACATATCTATTTATGTTTAAGCTTATGCTTAAAACAGAGTATTTCTACAGGTCGAAAATTTGTTCCAATGAAGAACAGACTTCTTCATATTTGAACCAGATGATTTAATCGAGTGTTTAACAATGATAGGAATAGCTCTGCTGAAAATAGCCTAACTATAAAACACATGATCACAGAAATATTTCTCTGATTTGACATAGCACTAGTCTAGCCAAAGGAGCATAGTGTTATTTCCTGATTAAAGAAAAGTAAGTCAGAGTTTCTGTGCTTTTTCTTTTTTTTTTTTTTGAGACAGTCTCGCTCCGTCACCAGGCGCCAGACTGGAGTGCAACCTCCGCCTCCCAGGTTCAAGCAATTCTCCTGCCTCAGCCTCCTGAGTAGCTGGGCTTACAGGCGCACGCCACCACGCCCAGCTAATTTTTGTATTTTTAGTAGAGACGGGGTTTCACCATGTTGGCCAGGGTGGTCTCGCTCTCCTGACCTTCTGATCCGCCCGCCTCGGCCTCCCAAAGTGCTGGGATTACATGTGCTTTTTCATTTTCACCTTAATCTATGAATACAGACATAAGAGATACCAATTTCCAAAAGACTTTTTCCAAAAACCCTTTATGTTTAAACAGTTAAATTCCATTTTGATTCTACTATGAAATAAGAGCTCTAAGGCTCTTATTTTTTATAAATAATTACCTTATTTATAAGGTAATTCTAAAATGAGTTCTTGGCCAAAATTGTTTTTCTTCTTCAAAACCCATAATTTTTCCTTCTGTGGGTTAAGGGGTAAATTTACCTTGATTCTAGAACTTGATTATTTGAAACTATTAACCATAATGATCACTTACTACAGATAAAGGATAGGGAAACTAAAAGATGCTTTACTTATTAAGCATTTAAGAAAATGTTTTGGAACCCAGCTTTTCTCTGCCAAGATTTAGATTTCCACCATGCTAAACTGGGCTCTCTTAAATACAAAATATAAAATACACTGCATGTCCAAGCCACAGATACAGTGTATGAATCTGAATAGCATTACTACGTAGATGTTTTCTTGGTCAAGCCGAGAACCTTAATAGTCTTTATAGTTTAGGATAAAACAAGTGACTTTGCTTTAATTTTGCTCTCACGTAGCAGCTGGAAATCACCATATATGACTTTGCCACATGGGTTGTTTTTCCTCACCTCAGCATGTCAGATCGTTAACTTACATAAGAGATGTATCTATTCACATGAATGTTCTCTCTTTGAGTCCCCCTGCAGTTATGATGGAAAAGTAAAAACTGTGTTAACTGGGTGGTCAGGATGAAGAGAAGGGTTGTTTACCCACACTGTTTATCTGCTTATGTGTGTGTTTTAGGGAACTATCTGGTGTCACAACTCAACATACAGAAAAACAGAAATATGAAATCCAGAGACATCGCAAGGCTCAAGAGTGAAATTCTGCTTTACTTGAGATTTTTCAGAGCCTTCTTTAACTGGCGGAACACCAGTTCTTTAGATGAATAGTCTTTAGAGTTTAGATCCTTTCCTTTCAGCCTAAGGGGAGTACTGACAGAGAACAAAAACGTTATTCTGTCTTAAAGGTCGAAGTGACAAGTTTCATCACTCAGGTCACAGTAGATGTGCAAGCCTTCATCATATATTAACATGTTAGCTCTCTAAGCAATGGCGCATAATAAATAGATCAATTTTTCAGTCAGAACGGCAAAGGAGACTTAGAGACAAAGTAAGATTCAGGCACCAAATTCTAATTTTTAAATTTTGGCAGCCGCCTTTCTTTCTCATTAAGTGCAGGCTTAAAAGGAGTCCTTGAAAGTTGCTAATGCAACCAACCACTCCTTTCACAAGACTGTATAGGTTACCTATTCTGACTAAATATGAAATGTCAAATTCCTCAGCTCCCATTCCGTATTGCTCATGATTTGAATGAGTCTACTTTGAGGATCTTGTCTTGCTGGGCAGATCCTGAAGAGAAATATATTCTATTATTCCTGCAAATACTAAGTTTCTGCCTAGTAAGAATGTCAAGTATTTTTAGCCATATAGTTACTTTAAATATTAGTTTCTTGACCCTAGAGGGCTTTAGGGGTTCGATAAAATTCCTAAAACTATAGGCAAAATCTCATGTATATATGCAAATAGACATGTTAAGAGGTGAAGAAGTACAAAGCATAGACCCTCTAGAACAATGTCTGGCACACAGTAGTCAAGCAAATATATTTGAAGAAAGGAGAGGGAGGGAGGGACGAGGAAGGAAAGTAGGAAGAAGGAAGAAATGAAGGAAAAAAGGGAAAAGAAACGTCTTCAGATTCTCAGAGGGATTTGTGACTCACAAAAGGTTAAGAACTATTATTTGTGACTATCAATATGCCAATAAGTATCCTAGGGTGGAAAAAAACCCTCAGTTATCTGTGGGCAGATAATACGTCTTTCATTTACTTAGTAATAAATTTACATAGTTCACTTTTAACCGTCCAAATTGCTTTTGTAATAAAACCGACTGCAAGGTTAAGAAAAGATGTTAACAAGTTTCCAAGTCTTAGAATTTGTTAAGTTGGAAGAGCTTTTATTCCTCCATGTAGCCTGAAGCCTAGGGTGAAGCTTAAAAAGCACAGATCTGTTAGCATGCTCAGCCATGGAGAGGGTGAATCACTCAGTACAGCTGTGGCTACTGGTCTGCCTTCGTTGGAAAGGTGTCATTCTCAGTCTCTACCATGAAGTGGGAAACAAGAAGGCATTTTGGAAAGCTGGGCAACTTTGTGGCTCCTGCTTGATCGCTCCAAGCCGCGTATCTTCAAAGCTTTGTCTTATGCATTCTGATGTTCCAGATGCTGGACAAAATCATCAGATATATATACATATGTAACAATTCTAGAATATAAGTGATTTAGGAATTATGTTAAGTACACTGTACGTGTGTGTTTCTTATCTAAATCTGTTTATTTTCTGTATTTATTTGGCACCACAGAATACAAATAAAGTATAAGATATGGTCTCTGCCCATGAGGCACCTGTAATTTATTATCCATGCCACTGCCTTCTCGATAGCCTAATTAGCAGCCCGATTAGTTAATGGTAACATAGTGGCAGATAAAACGTTTTACAAAATGTATACTGTTTTCAAACTATGACTCATCATTTTTCTGCAAATTTGACTTCCTTACTGCTATTATTTACTATGGGTATATACAGGTACACTTTAACTTTGGCGCTTTGGAAGAAATTCAGGTTTATACTTCATAAGATGTTCTGTAATAGCCACCAAGAAAATAGCTACTATTATATTTTAAAACCGTATTGTTTTTCTGCATTTCACTCTAGAGAAAGCATTGCAGAATAGATGCTAAGGCTTCTCTTTGCTAGGAAATTGACATTTTAAAAAACTGACTCTCAAGAGAAAAGTGGAAGGTTAATTACTTCCACTGAGGAAAAATATTAAGTTGTACAGGTTTCCATATTGTCAGCAAAAAGAAACCTTGCTTCTCTGACCATGGGGAGAAAGCAGACGTCACAAGCCAGAGAAAGGGGGGCATAGCCTTCTTACTGATCTGGAGGAGAAATGCAGACTCAACTGTTTCTATGACCTAACATTACTTCGGCTTTTAGTTGATGTCAAGCTTTTGGTATCATGTTGGTTTAAGTACTGAAGATGTGTTTTAGAAGAAGGACTGGTTTATTTCCAGGATGACGAAGCCAAGATAAGAGTCAGTATAATATTCTAATCAACACAGCAGAGATCAGGGTTAGCTGAAACAGTGGTTAATAAATGTCAGGATAATAAAGAAAGGTAACAAATTATCCTTAAATATTCGTTTCTTTAAATACTTCTTTTATAAGGTTCAATTATTTCTACCTTTTTACATTGAAGAATTGTTTATATACCAGAAAATGCGCAGATCTTAAAGTGCTCTTCTGCTCAGTGAGTTGGCAATAAAACAAACTTATGCAACCAACACTGAAAACAAGATATAAAATATTTTTATCACTCTTTTCCAGTCAGCAACCACATCCCACTTCCACCACCAGCCCCAGCAGAGACAACCAATTTTTTACTTCTGTCACCCTGGATTAGTTTTTCCTGTTGTTAAACGTCATATAAATGAGATCGTACAGTATATCCTCTTTCGCAGATGGCTTGCTTTGCTCAACATGTTTCTGAAATTAATCCATGTTGTCGAATATATCAGTTATATATATTATATATAAACACATAATTTTTTATTGCTGAGTACTATTCTATTATTATATACCAAAATTTGTTTATATATCAACCACTAATGGGTATCTGGGATATTCCCAGATATTTTTGCTATTATGAATAAAACTGCTATGAGCATTTGTGTAAAAGTCTTTGACGAAGTCTCGCTCTGTCACCCAGGCTGGAGTGTGCAATGGTGCGATCTGGGCTTACTGCAACTTGCATCTCCTGGGTTCAAGCAATTCTCCTGCCTCAGCCTCCCAAGTAGCTAGGATTACAGGTACCTGCCACCACGCCCAGCTATTTTTTTTTTATTTTTAGTAGAGATGGGGTTTCGCCACGTTGGCCAGGCTGGTCTCCAACTCTCAACCTCAGGTAATCTGCCTGCTTCGGCCTCCCAAAGTGCTGGGATTACAGGCATGAGCCACCGTGCCCAGCCTTTTTTTAATGTTTTTGAGATGAAGTCTGGCTTCGTTGCCCAGGCTGAAGTGCAATGGTGCCATCTTGGCTCACTAAAACCTCTGCCTTCAGAGTTAAAGTGGTTATCCTGCCCCAGCCTCCCCAGTAGCAAAGATTATAGGCATGTGCCACCACGCCCGGCTAATTTTTGTATTTTTAGTAGAGAGGGGGTTTCACCATTTGGCCAAGCTGGTCTCAAACTCCTGACCTTAAGTTATCTGCCCACCTCACCTCTGAAAGTGCTAGGATTACAGACTGAGCCACCACACCCGGCCCATTTCTCTTAAGTAAATAACTATGAATGGAACTTGTTGGATCATACGCAAATTATACGTTTACGTTTATAAGAAATTGCCAAATAGTTCTCCAAAATGGTTGTAACACATTTCTCTCTCACAAGCAATGTATCGACGTTTCCATCACTCCACATCCTCATTAACACTTGTCTTTTTAATTTTAGCCATATCAGGGAGTATGTGATATTCTTATTTGGGTTTTAATCTGCATAGGTTTCCAATGTCCAATAAGCATATGAAGAAACACTCAATACAATCTGTTGTTATGGTAAAATGCAAATTAAAACCACAATGAGATAGATATCACTTCAGAATTCCCAGAAAATTAAAAGGGCAAACAATATCAAGTTTTGACAAGGATGTGGAGCAAATGGGAAGTCTTAGACATTATTGTAGAGAGTATAAATAGGCAGATAACTGTTCAGCAGTATCTACCAAAGCAAAACAAATCCCCCTACTATGTCTCCAGCAATTTCACTCCTAGGTATAAACCCAAGACAGATAAGCACGCATACCCACCTAAAAAACATAGACCAGAATGCTCATGGCAACTTCATTCAGAATAGCTCAAATTTGGAAATAACTCATCTATCAATAGGAGAATAAATTAACAGACTGCAATATAATGATGCAGTGGAATATTACACAGAATAAAAAGCAAGAAACTATGGCTATATGCAATAACTTTGAAGTACCTGATCAATAATGTTAAGAATCTTTTCATATGACTATTGGTATTTATATCTTCTTTTTTAAAGGGTCTCTTCAAATATTTTGCTAATTTTTTAAGTCGGCTTGTCTTTCTGTTATTAACTTCTAAGTGTTATTTATATATTCTCAACATAGTACTGTGTCAGATATATGTACATGTTCTCAATATTTTTTCCTAGTCTGTGGCTTCTCCTTCCATTTTCCTAAAGGTATCCTAAGAACAGAAGTTTTTAATTGGATGAAATTTTTACTTTTGATGGGTAAAACTTATCATTTTTTGTTTTATAGTAAATGCTTATAAGCATAATTTTAAATCTAGTGTTTGGTAATACTACCTTTATTTTTAATAAAGTTATTTATTTCATTGCTTCCATAAAAATGAAAAAAATTCTTATTTCATTTGCAGATAAAACATCTATAGCATAAGCCTTTCTGTTTAAACCACACGATCATGGTTTAAAAGGGCCATGAGGAAATAGCATTGTGACCTGTTTTCATGGATCATAATTAAGATATCAAGTTAAAATAGTGAATAAACTTAAATATCAAATCAAAAATCTTAATAAGCATAAAAGAAGTTGAAGGAGACATCTATAAAAGTGCTTTTTACAATTTAAATAAAGTTCTATAAAGGAAATTTACATTATATACATATGCATTATACGTCATCTTGTTCACATAGATAAAATTAACATTTCCCCACATTACATATCCCTTCCTTGAACTATTAAATTTCCCATGATGAGGATTCCCATGTATGGCATTCTTACAACTCAAAATCACTTCCAGGAACTTAAAGGTAAATGTTACTACTACCTATATGAAAGTAACCTTGAGAAGCAGAGTAGTTCCTAGGTAAGCTGCTAAAATTACTTACTGCTTTGAGTTTCTACACAGGAACCACAGAGGTTCCTTAATACCTGTTGGCTAATGCTCCAGAATAAAAACTAAAGAAATAGTTGTGAACTTTTAAATTAAGTTTTATTGGTAGCTTTGAATAAAGAAATCCAATAAAAACAATTCAGTACTCAATGCAAATATTTAATTGTGCATATTTAACGCAAGGAATTAAGTGCTATGGGGGACTGGAAAGTTACCTTTGCCCTGAAGGTGCCTGCACTCTAATAGACAAACTAGGACATAATATTATACATAAGGTAAAATACAAGCACGATAGTAATGGCCTTTATGTCTAGCTCAGATTTAGCATGTTATTTTGAACATATATGTTTACATGTCTGTCTTTTGTGCTAGAATGGTAAACTATAAGGAGGAAGGGATGTATCTTATTCATTATCTCCAAAACTCAACACAGAATCAGTATCAACAGACAGGTGTTCAGTAGCAAATGAGCAAAGCCAGCGTAATGTAAGTACAACATAAAAGACATACATGCTGCAGTGACATATCACAGCTATACAGGGAATCACAAAACATCCAGGGAGGTAAAGTTCCATCTAGGTTTTAAATTACGAGTAGAATTTATCTGGTAGAGATCGGTCACAGTGAGGGAGAGAATTCGCAGAGAAAAACAGAAATATTTAAAAGCTTCAAGTGAGAGTGTTCCAGGAGTGTATATGTAGTTGTGTTTATTTGGAGCTTCAGGCAAGTGTGCAAGAGGAGTAGCAGACTAGGTCTGAAAGGGAAACTGTGACCTGACTACAGTAAGCTTTAAACGTTAGGTGAACATTTTTACTTGGTAGGCATTTAAGATTTTGAGAAGGAAAGCACCTTGATTAGGCTTGTGCTTTAGGAAGATAAATCTAGCTGTGGTTTTGGATGGAGGGGATAAACCAGATGTGAATTACAAGGCTAATGACATATCCTTTTTATGAATAGCTGGATTCAATTTGCATTTTTTCCTTTTTTATTGTTAAAATATTAAAAACATTAAATTTACAAGTTTAGCCATTTTTAAGTATGCAGTTCAGTGGCATTAAGCCTATCCATAACATTGTGCAGATATCACCATTATCCATCTCCAGAACTTTTTCGTCATCCCAAACTAAAACTGTATCCATTAAAAGATAACTGCCCACTGTCCATTCCCTGAAGCCCCTGAAAACCACTATTTTACTTGCTGTCTGGATGAATTTGACTACTCTAGGTACCTCACAGAAGTGGAATCATATAATATTTGTCCTTTTGCGTCTGGTTTCTTTAACTTAGCATAATGTCTTCAAGTTTCATTCATGTTGTAGTATACATCATAATTTTATTCTCTTTCAAGGTTGAACAATAGTCCATTGTATGTGTATATAACATTTTGTTTACCCATTCATTCATTGGTAAATGTTTGGGTTTTTTCCCACCATTTGGCTATTGTGAATAATGTTACTATACACATTATTTTGTTCATATTTTGCTGAGGATTTTCGTATCTATATTCACAAAAGACACTAATCTATAATTTTCTTTTCTTGTATGTCTTTGCCTTGTTTTGGTATCAAGAAAATGCTGCCCTCATAAAATGAATTGGAAAACCCTCTTCTACCTTCCGAGAGATGGTGTAGAATTGGTATTAGTCCTCCCTAGAATATTTGGTAGAATTCACCAGTTAAACTATCTGAACTCGGGAGTTTTATTGGATTTTTAATTGCAAATTCAATTTCCTTAACAAATATGGGACTATTCAGGTTACCTATTTTTTCTTGAGTGAATTTTGATGATTTGTGTTTCTCAACGAATTAGTCCATTTCATCTAAGTCGCCAAATTATAGTATTTCCTTATTATCCTTTTAATGTCTGTAGCTAGCCCCTCTTTCATTTCTGATATTCCTAATTTGTGTCTTCTCTTTTCTTACTTTTCCCCCTTCATCACTCTGGCAAAGTGTTGATCAGCTTTTTTGATTCTTTTCAAAGATAATCAAGTTTTGGTTTCACTAATTTTCTCTAAATAGTTTTTCTGTTTTTTATCTCATTGATTTCTCTTTTGGTTTCCTTCCATTTGCTTTGGATTTAATATCCTCTTCTCCTATTTTCTTTAAGTGAAAGTTTGAATTGCTGACTTAAGAACTTTCTTCTTTTCCAAGACAAGTATCTGATGCTATAAATTTCCCTCTAAGTTCAACTTTGGTTGCATCTGAAATATTCTACTTTCATCGTTATTCAGTTCAAATGTTCTCTAATTTTCTTTCTTCTTTGTTACGAGTTTTTCAGAAGGGTCCAATTTAATTTCCAAATATTTGGGGATATTTCAGGTATCTTTCTGTTCTTGATGTCTAATTCAATTCCTTTGTGATCCAATAATATACTTTGTTTGATTTCAATTCTTTAAAAACTTTTAAGGTTTGCTTTATGACCACGATAAGGTTTATCCTGGGGAACGTTTCATGAGCACTTGAGAAGAGTGTGCATTCTGTTGTCGTTCTGTAGAATGTAATATAAATCACAACTGTGTTGAGTTAGTTGACAGTGTTGTTCAGGTCTTCCATATACTTGCTATTTTCTGTCCTCTTGCTCTATTGATTATAGAAAGTGGAACACTGAAGTCTCCAGGTGTAATTGCAGAATAATAAAAAAAAAAACTCCTTTCAGTTCTATCACTTTTTGCTTCACACACTTTGAAGCTCTGTTGTTAGGTGCATATACATTAATAATTATTATGCCTTTTGTATAAATTTATCCCTGTATCATTATATAATGTCCTTGTTTATCCCTGGTAATGTTCATTGTTCTGACATCTACTTTGTCTGATACTAATCTAGACACCCCAGTTTTCTTTTCATTCGTATTTGCATGGTATATCTTTCTTCATCCTTTTACCTTTAACCTATCTGTATCATTACATTTAAAATGGATTTTGTGTAGAAAGCATATGCTTTTTTTAATGCAATCTGGCAATCTCTGTCTTTTAATCAGTATGTTAGGCCATTTACATATAACGTAACTACTGATATAGCTGAACTTAGGTAGGTCTACCACTTTATTTTTTGTAATTTTTGTATTTTTGTATTTTTAGTAGAGACAGGGTTTCACTAATCAACTCAGGTTTATATAAGAAGTTCTGTCTTGCCTTCTGTGGATGATGCTTCCCATGTCAGTTCCATTTTCAATGGTGTTTATGTCTGCACTATACATATACCAGTTAGTCTGAAATTTGGAATAATGGTTTATATTGTAAGTTAATTCTAAAACCTGTTGTTATTTCCTTGGCTCTGTTACATGCATGTAGCTCACAGATGAGCCCAGGATTTGCATCAGTTCCTAGAAAGAATTAGGAGATCTCCTTATCAAACTCCCTCCTCTAGAATCGCTCCCACTCGCCAGCTCTCAGGGGCCTTTTTCCCCAATCTTCTGGCTACCAAGTCAGGGTTTACACCAGGGTTTTAGACTCTCACACAGTCAGGCAGTCTGTGCAGCAAGAAAAAATAAAAATATATGATGGGATTTTCCTCACACTCTTCAGACCACAGGGGCCATTGTTCCCAGTTCCTCTGGCAGAGAAAGGCTCTTTCCTGGGATTTTAGGTGCCTGTGCCACCACCATGACCACCACAGCAGCAGTTCAGCTTTCCCTGCAACTGGCTTCAGGGTAGAGATAGAAGAGAAAAAGAGAGGTAGGGAAAGGAAAGGGGGAAGTTTTTAGAAAGAGGAGTTTCTCTCAGGTTTTGTTATTTTTTTCCCCCCGAGTTCTGTGACCTGGTGCATGTCAAAGCCAGTCGATAAAAGAGGAAAGAATAAATCCAGGAACTCACCACCACACCAGTTTTTCTTCACGTTTTGATTGCTCTCCTCAGGGTGTCTGTTATCATTTACTTTCAGAGCCCCTAGTTAGTTGCTTTTATAATCTGACCAGAACTTTTAGTTGTAACCAGTGGGAGAGATATATTGTAGTGAACCTAGTCTATTTTTGATGACGCCAGAAGTTCAATCCCTTTTTGCTATGAGGGGTTATGAAACATCCCGAGTAACACATAATGAAAGCCTGAACTGGAATAAAGTGGGGATGAAAAGAAGGAGAGATGCTACAGAACCACTCCAGAACTAAGACTTAGTAACATGGCTATGAAGACTTCAAAAGGTTTACTACTACCATACATACTTAAAACAAAAAACTTATAGAAAATCCTAGCTTTACAAATGATTTGTCAATACAAATGGGCATTAGAAGTATTCTGCCCTGCTGCTAAGGAAATTATATTCTTGGCATCTATACAGTTTTATTCCTACAAAAATAATCTGACATATGCTAGTGCTCACCATCATACCAGTTGTTCCATTTGGTTCTTTTTTATACCTATTTTTATGCCTCGGGTCTTGAAGTTACGGTTTCTTGGTTCAAATGGTGTTTCCATCTCAAAAGAGTCATGGACCACAGTGTATTACTCAATCCCTTTAACCTTAGTATTCTCATTTATAAAATAGGAATAACAGTATTTCCAAGAAAAAGTTATGGGATAACCCACATAAAGCCTGAGCACAGTGCTTGGCAGACAGTAAGTGCCGAGTAAATGTTTTATTGAATAAATGAAATTTTTGCCCTAACTTTAACAGCTATCTTATTTACTTTTAAAGTTCATACACGTCAAACTCCATCATAACAATGTTTAAACACTTTAAACAATGTACAAACCCTTTTCCGTAGTAATCTATTTTGTGCCTGAATGAAGTTACTTTACTTAACAAGCATCTTTTTTTGGCTAAATAGTTTGGGAATTTCATTTCTTTATTTTGTTCATCTAATTCAAGAAAGGGATTTTTTTCTCTCCTAATGAATCTAAAAAACTCTATTAAAAAAAAACCTTACCACAAACCTCTATCAATTCTTTGTCTACCTGAAATGCCCAAATATGGCTTATGAATTACACAAACAAATGTGAAATGCTAAGACCATATAGAGAGATTCTTGACTATATAGAATATCTTGAGGAAACAGAGCCTTCTTAAAAAAAACAGTCCTGAGTGAAGCTGAGTTCCTTGCCCAAAGAATGACCAAAGAATCTATATACCACCAAAGAACATATAAACCATACATAATTATTATATAACATATTTGAATTGTATGAAAACATTTCAGAGGTATCGGAGACTCTGACAGCACCTGTGGTAAACCCTTCTGTGTACCTTTGATGCCGGGGATTGAAAAGTCTTGTGCAACTGACATGAAACCAAATGACTCTGGCTGCAAAGGCAATCAGTATCAGATATAAAGGAGGGAAAAACGGAAAAGCCAAATGAATCCAGAAAAGTAAATAGATCCATTCCCTTTCACTCTTTGTTGTTCAACTGATTCTATTTCTTTTGTATGGAAATTCACTAGAAGCATTTTAATATGCACCCCAAAGGCTGCCGTTAATTTGCATCCATGTTTAATAGTAGAGAGAGCAGTACAGGTGGTATGGAAAAAGCAAGGGAAATGAAATCAGAACCTGTGGGTTTTTACAGTTTGCCACCTCACTGAGTCTCAGTTTTCTCACCTGCAAAACAGCAGTGAAAATGTCTACTCTCTAAAATTGTGATTATTAAATATGGTAAAATAAAAATCATTATAAAATATGGAAACATAAATGAAAATATGAAAAACAAATAAATGAAAACAGAACAGTGCCATTCAATAGAAATACAAGGTGAACCACGAATATGAGCCACGTCTGCAATTTTAAATTAAAAAATACAAAGAAGCATGTGAAATTAATTTTAATAATATATTGTATTTTGCCCAATTTATCCAAAATGTCACTTCAACATTTTAATCAATATAAAATGACTAATAATTGAGGGTTTTGTAAATATTCTTTTTCTTTTTGCTGAAAACTGGTGCCAATCTGACACTGAGAGTACAGCTCCATTCAGACTAGCCACATTTCAGGTGCGAAACAGCCACAGTAGCTAGTAACTATCATACTGGACAGCATATGCTTAGAATCAAGGTGAAGCTTCACACATGTTTATTAGATTCAAATAGCATTTCCTAGCAGATAAACCCCATGGGACTTGGGAAGGTTATTTTTAAAATTGATACATTAAAGAGAGCTTGTGTTTTTATATTGGTATAGTAGTTAATACGTGATACCTAATAAGAATTTAAAATAAAATATTCCCTATAAATGACCAGACCATATATTTAACCAAAATAAAAGCAACCAAAAATGATGATTATAGGTCACTTTGTAGTTATTTTGTTTATGAAGACTTAAATTATATATTAATTTGACATAGAATCTAATAATTTAAAAAAAAAACCTGACATAACCATAAGTACACAAAACAATTCGAACTATAAACAATTCAAACTGGCATTTCTGTAGAGAAGGAAAGCGTCCTGGAGTTGGAAATCCAAGTCTTTAGTAATAAACTACAATTGACAAAGTATACCTTTCATCAAAAAAACATGAGGAAAAAACACAATATTTTTCTATATTGCAAAAGTTTTCATTTCACAGGACCTGTCATTAGTAAGTCATATTATAGTTTCAATAGCTTTATCTTTTTCCTCTCATAAAAATTTATTCTCTAAATAAGAGGATGACCACCCATTATGACAATTACATATTGCATCATTTTAATGCATCTTAATGACTCATTGGGGTTAAAATGTCAAATATTCATACTATACTCATTATTAAAATTACACAGAATAGTATAAGGTAGGCAAATTCTTGTATCTTGAGCTCAAAGAGTAGAATGAAAAATGTAAAGAAACATTTCTTCACTGCAAGGTCTTTATGAAAGCTGTCCACAAAGCCTAAGGTGCATGTGTGTGCACACGTGTGCACGCACACATATTATATATTTAGTATTATGTTCTTGTTTTCTGTGGGTGGAGACGTCCCTGCAACTGGCATACTTTCAGCAATCTTCCTCTGGGCTGACCAGCAGTGCAACACAAGTGGAGAGTAAAATGTAGTATTAGAAAGGCAACAGCTACTTCAATTCAAATCTGACAAGGACTATTTAGTTACCTACCACCACTTCTACATTACAAAGGGTTATGACATTCTAAATGACTGATAGAAACTTTTTGGACTTTGATTTTTTATTTACTTGTATTCAGAAGACGGCACTTCTACAATACAGGCCCTCAAACGCTTTGTCTGCACACTCGGCCGGAAGTGACACATAAAGAAAAAGTGCTACAGGAGACTCATTAATTCTTCGTTCAGGGCGCCACCCATGTGTCTCTCTGCAGTCTCCTCACCAAGAACTTGCCTCACCCAGCCCTGTTCAGGCTTAAGATCTGCAATGGGTTCACACTACGAATTGGTAAAGCTTCAAAAGACAGGGTTTAAAGATTTATATCATCATACTTATATTCGCTTAAACTCTTCGCAGGAATAATCTGTCCCATCAATTAGGTATGCATTTCCTAAACATTAGCATTTGTTAAAATACAGACCACCCCACATAGTCACTGATACCAAATTCAAACACAATGGCATACACTATACAATTTTAAACACTTGGCCAAACTTCAGAAGTAAAACTACCCACTGCGGTAAGAAAGACTCACATCTGGCATTTCTGTAGAGAAGGAAAGGGTCCTGGAGTTGGAAATCCAAGTCTTTAGTAATAGGTTCTGTCCTATTTTCCATGCTCAGCCTATTCATAATAGTGAATCCGTGCTTTGGAGAAGCAGACCTAAAAATCACAAGGGGTCGGGGGAAATCAACAGACAAATTACTTAGTATGCGATATTTTCAGTATAAGTATATTCTGATGTATCTCTCAACCTTTGTTTGTATATACAGCTTTATACAAGCAGCCTGTACACATACTTCTTTACCACGGGCATCATTACAGACTAATTCCCACAATGCAGCAGCACTGTCATGAGGACTCGTTTCATAAAATTGAGTTATACCTTCTTATTTGTGGGGGGGGGGGTGTATAGTTGTTTATTTCTCCACCTAGGTTGTAAATTCCTTTAAGGCAGAGTAACTACTTTTTAAAACATTACTGACTTTTAAAGAATACTTTTTAAAAGTTAAATTAATTAAAGATATTTTTAAGCAATCTTGGTTGTTAATATTAAAGTATACATCACAATTATATGAAGAACATTTTCATAGAAAATGTTAAGTGTTAGTCTGAAATTGAGGGCTGCAAAATCTCTTAGTGATAGGAAGCGACGCTGGAGAATGAACTTATGAGGACACAGAGCCTGAACTAGAAGTTTATATAACAATGCAGAGGGCAGATACTTTGTTTTCTTCAATGCAAAGCAAACAGCTACATAGATAAACCACCATAAAAGTTTTTCTCTATAAAAATGTGACATTTAGTGACGTTTTATTTTCATTTCACTCAATAAACCTTGAACGCCTACGCTGCCAGGCAGAAAGAATCCAAATTATACTGAGTATATACTCTAACAACTACATGTGCATTTGTCTGTCCTTGGGTGACAGCCATATAGTAATTCAACTGTGCAACTTCTGGTGACAAATGAAACACTACATACTTACACACTGAAGCTGAAGCAAGCGGAATTCATTTATTTACTTTAAATGAAGGTGCTAGGGCTGTTATTAACAAACCCACAGAAATGTTATGAGCAACAGGAAAACAAGTTGTTTATGTCTTAGTTTTATGTTACCTCTATTTGTGACTGATCAAGGAACACAGCTACATAACCCTTGCCAGGATTTTCTTCTGAAACCTCCAATTTTAAAATTGATGGGAGGCGATCCTTGCCTAGCTTTTTTTACAAAGGGGTAAAGTGGTGGTAAGCGTACAACCAACATCAGAAATAATCATGATAATCATTTCAACTTAAATGCAGAGGAAGAATCAAAACGAACTCCCAAAGAGCTCTATTAGGGGGTCCTCTGGAAGTGTCAGGTTCAGACATTACCAGTGGGTGTCTCTATGAACTCTCTATTACAGAAAGGAAGGCATGGGAGGAAAGAAATGATTTTTTAAATAGGATTAACTGTTTTCATACAAGAATGAGAATCTGATTCTTCACGTATTTCATTATCACAACAGGATCTCACCTCTTTAATAGTATGGCTACTGTACCATCTCATAATTTAGAAAATAGGCCCAGGGGATAAATATGCCAATTGCTCTAAAGCAACTTCTATAAGAGAAGTCAAAATATATCACTGCCAGCTCCATTCTCTGTACCAAACACCCCCTCCCACCTTGAGTTTTACATGCTTTTTGTAATTCTCTACTGAAGAAAGACCTCAACATACTAGGATCCGGGAGGTTTTTGTTTTGCCGGGGATAAGGGAGGCATCCTATTCTTGAGGAGTCAGATTTGGAGAAGAGACTAAAAAACAGGGAAGGATTTTGTTTTCAACTTCACGTTTTGTTTAATTCAGAGCTCCATTAGAGACATGGAGTATAGTAAGAAATCTTTGAAAATACAAACTTATATTTGGTTTGGGTGCAAAAAAGAAAATATTTGTATGATTGGTTACTCTTCCACAGTTAAAAAAAGAAAAACAACTCTACTAAAAGTTCCCCAAATCAATCATTGATACATACTAATACATCTTTTCTGTCACTTCTCCAATGAGTAATAATGCCTGTTGTGAGAAATGCGTGACAGCTTACCCTGCATGCATGGCACACAGTACATTCCAGCCCTGTGCCTTCGGTGGTGAACTTCAGAATCCTCAAGAGCGCTCATACTCTACTGAATAAACTTGCCTTGGGGCATGCTCTGGTGCTCTGGATGTTTGGCAACATAATGCAGACTAATATGCCAAGGGTTCTTGGGTACTCCACTGCTTTTCTGAGACTGTAAAGAACCTGACCTCATCACCTAGTGTGCAGGCCTTGCCACCCATTCCTTCTTCCCACTCCCAGTGCTGCCTCCACTGGAACAGACCTTCCTCCCCTGCAGCTGAGCTCCCTCCTCCCCAGCACACACAGACCTCCATCATGCATGCACTTTGCCCCCCACGGGCCTCTCTGTGCTGTTCTAGTCCTGCTTTTATCTTTCAAGCTGGCTCCTCTGTAACCTTGCTGGCCCTCAAACCTAACCCTAAACCCTCATCGGTTTCCTCTTTATACTCAGTCCTTCAGGGAACAGCTTTTCTTTCATGGCTTCAACTACCAAAATACTTCAGACAACTCCAAATCATCTCCACCCTACTCTGAGGGGCTGGACACCTCCACCCCAACGTCCCACTACCACTCCAAATGATTACTTCAAAGTAAAATGAGGGCTGATCCTCAAACCACATTCTTGATCTCCTGTCTTTCTATTCCACCAACGTTTCTGTCATTCTCAATCTTCCATGTTCAAAATATCTCATTTTAAAAATTTCACCATTGCAATCCTCTTTCCATTTCAGTTTCTATTATTCTAACCCAAACTCTCATCATTTTACATCTATTGCCCTGCAATAATCCTCTCACTGTCCTGACTCCAATTTCTTCTAGAACCACTGCATCCCCATGAAGTTAATAAACTGACTTTCCCCACACATTTCCTCTATTACCCTCCCGTTCATAAGCCTTCAATAACTTCCTACTGCTAAGAAAATAAAACTCGCTGGGCGCAGTGGCTCATGCCTTTCATCCCAGCACTTTGGGAGGCGAAGGTGGGTGATCACTCGAGCTTAGGAGTTCGAGGCCAGACTGGCCAACACGGTGAAACCCTGTCTCTGCTAAAAATACAAAAATTAGCTGGGCGTGGCAGCAGGCACCTGCAATCTCAGCTACTCGGGAGGCTGAGGTGGGAGAATCGCTTGAACCCAGAAGTGGAGGTTGCAGTGAGGGGAGATCTCGCCACTGCACTCCAGCCTGGGCGACAGAGGAAGACTCCATCTCAAAAAAAAAGAAAAAGAAATCTCAAAATCTTTAGTTTGCCATTCCAAGCCAGCAAATCTCTTCACCCTTGCTAACTACTGTAAACCAATATAAACCCTCTGCGCTGTAGTCATTTTCCTCACTGTCCCTTTAACATACCAGGTTCTATGCCTCTGCTTTTGCCATTCTTCCTGTTGAGACTGCCTTCCCTCTCTTCTATGCAAGCTAAGTTCTACCTTATTCCTGAGGCCCAACTCAAGACACATCACTCTATAAAGCAGGGGTGTCTGATCTTTAGGTTTCCCTGGGACACCTTGGAAGGGGAAGAATTGTCTTGGGCCATATATAAAATACATTAACACTAACAATAGCTGATGAGCTTTAAAAAAATCCCATAATGTTTATGAAAGTTTATGAATTTCTGTCAGGCTACATTCAAAGTCATCCTGGTCCACATGTATTCCATGAGCCACAGCTTGGACAAGCACACTATAAAGGTTTCCGCGATCACAGCAGCCCATTCACTGCTCAGAATCTATCCTGTATTGTGGCTTACCATAAACGTGAATATATGTAGAAAGAAAATACACCTGTGTGTGTATATTTCCCGTCTCCTCAATGAAACTGATACCCCTAGAAAGGTTTATATTAGGCCTTTGAATTTCATCTTTGTACCCTCACTGAAGGTGATGACCTTTGGCTATGACATTTTATGTGACTGTTTATGTGAATGTAAAGTTTATTTATTGAGCCAATATACATAATGCATTTCTCTATATGTATTTGTGATTTGATATTAACAATATCTGATAACAAGAAATGACTAAAAACATGAGTTTATTAAATCTATCCTGAAATGTATTCTATTAACTGGACACTGGAGGACTGAAAGACAGCTTCAATTTTGGACCATGCTTTTTTAAAGAGTTAGGGGTGGGACCCTTTTCCAAACATTGATTGAACAATCTAGTATTTCTCATAGTGTTCTTCTAGCTCCTTGCCAATGCATTATATTCAAGAACTTTGTGCCATTCATTTGAATCAAAGAATATTTAATTTAAGCAGAACCCAATGATTTTTCATCTATATTGAAGTTTAAATTATATTCTGAAATTAGCATTCATCGCAATATACCAGGGGACATTATTCAGTATTCCCTTCCTCATGTCAACTAATAATTTCAAACTGAAATTTAATTCTTTTACTTCTCTTCGAAATAAAACTGCATGCACCTGAAGAAGAGTGACACAATTGAGCTAAAATATTATTTCAAAAATCGTTAGTTTCTTTATAACAGTAAAACACTCCTACCTTGTATAAACAAATAAGGTTCCTTCCACATCAGTCTTCTCCTAAACAATAAAAAGAAAACACGTAAGACATGTATGTTCTCTTCATTCACAAGGGTATAAAACAAACTTCTCATAGAACAGGAATTATATCCAACTTCAAGTAGGTGAAACTGCCACGGGCCAGATATACCCAACATGAGGAGTTGTTCTCAGGAAAAAGAGAAAGCAAGTTCAATGGTCTGCAGATTAGGCGGCAGGAAGTAGTATTTCTTTTGTCATTTGTAAAATAAACCATCATTATCTCTCTTTACCAAATACAGGGATAGCAACATATCTATAGCTAAAACGAGAAAATAAGTGTGCTCTGTGGATTTAATGAGAAAGAAGTGTGCTGCCTTTTTCTCCATCCACCACACTGGGTATAGGGCAAGCTGCAGACATCATGGATGTCTGTATTTCACTATCCTTCATTTTATTTTCTGGGTTAATTTTCTCTTGACATATCCAGTCACTTAGGAGAGCAGATGATCTGTTAATAACTCTACTTTGACTGCTAGATAGAGAGAGCAATGATGCCACAGAGTTCTCAGATGAATCAATCAACTACTTAGTGTATTATATTTACAGTCATCTGAAGTTAAGTTAGACAAGTATTACCAACAGGACTCGAGAAATTTGCCTGAGAAAATCTGGGAGAGGTGGTAAAGTTAAAATGATGCTTCATTTGACATTTCTTTTCCATTTCTCCAAAGGTAGGAAGCCAGGCCATTATGATAATGTTCATCGATAATAATGCATACTAAAAACACACATATACGTATCCAGATGTTTTATTAACCAGTAACCAGACCCACTGTAATTTGGAATTTAAAATGTACTTTTGCAATTGACATGGTTTAATTTCAGCATTCCATTTAAACTCCTGATATTTTATAATTAATATTCATGACCATAATCATTCAATATTTAAGTACTCTGTAATTTTGGTGAAAAATACACCCTTTTAAAAAAAAGTATAACATCAAAACAGCAATTTTTAAAAGGCACACAAGGCATGATCCTCTCACATACTCAAGTAATTTCAGCAAATTTTCATTCATTTTAGTTCAGTGGGTCTCAAAGTGTTATCCCCAGATCAGCGGCATCAGCATCACTTGTGAACTTATTAGAAATGCAAACTCCTGGGCTCCTGCCCAAACCTACTGAATCAGAAACTCTGGGGATGGCGGTCAGCAATCTGGGTTTTATTAAACTTTCCAGGTGATTCTGATGTAGGCTAGTTTGAGAATCACTGCCTTAGTTCAACAACATAGTCTCTGCCCATGAAATTATATTAGGAGTTCTGAAAACAAAATCCATTATGTCACAAATTATATCAAATTATCATCAAGAGTAAATGGCTATAAAAATCATTACTCAGTAACAAAATGTTTAATTGCAAGATGTTTATTATTATGGAATGTGAAATTATAAAGAATTTAGGCCAGGCACAGTGGCTGATGTCTGTAATCCCCGCACTCTGGGAGGCCGAGGCAGGAGGATCGCTTGTGGCCAGGAGTTCAGTTTAAGACCAGCCTGGGCAACATATTGAGACCATCTCTACAAAAAAATTTTTTTTTAATTAGCCAGGTGTGGGGGCACGTGACTGTAGTCCCAGCTACTGACGAGGGAGAATTGCTTGAGCCCAGGAGTTTGAAGCTACAGTGAGCTATGATTGTGCCACTGCATTCCAGCCTGGGCAATACAGTGAGACTCTGTCTCTTAAAAATAAATAATTTATAACAGTTAAAACAACTTTAGCCAGTTTTTTCCCTTACATATAAGCACCAGTAAAAAGTCAGGGAGTTAATCCTTAAACTAGACTCATTATAGAAGTGTCTATAAATCACTACAATATACTCTGAAACATATCCTTATTTCTGAAATGTGGCCCATTTGCCACTGTACTTTGAAAAATGTCCAAGTCAAAGAGAAAAAGTACACAGAAACATTACTTATCTTTCTTTGAAAGCAAACATGATTCATTCCTATCTGTTAAGAAACGTATATCCTTAGTGTACTTTAAGCACTAAGAATTACAAAACCCAGACCACCACCATAATCGGGAAAATGGCCAGTACAGTACAGTAAATGCTACCTGAACAGTATCCAAATTTTTGGCTGTCCCTAAAGTTGAACTGATTCAGTCAGCAAGTATTCACAAGTCCACAAAGCATTTATGAATAAATTTGTAAAAACTAAATATTTGGTATTATCCATTACATTGTTAGGAAACTGAGCCAAGATACAGGTGCTAGAACCAGGCCTTTGCAGAATCTCTATGTACTGTCAGGATCACTCCCCACAAGATGAAAACACTCTCCTGGTCTTCCAGTATTTGACCGTGGACTGTTTCATCTTAGAGATCAGAATCAGGATATCTATATATATCAGCACGTATAAAACTAAATAGCTTCTGACTTGTTCCCTTTCTTCCTTGATGTAACAGAAATTCTCTTTTCTTTAAAAAAAAAAAAAAACAAAACCCTTTAATGCCACATTTTAGTTTTAAAAAGTCCAAGGTCAGAAATGTAAAAGGCACGCGTCTCCTGAAATTAATCTTTAACTTATAACAGGCAATTCTTAAAACTAAGATTTTTATTTAGCATTACACACAAAGAATATGAGTTTGTTACTAGAAAGGAGTTGTGATTCAGTAATCACAACCTGGGCCCTGGAGGGGGCTTCCTGCCAGATCATATTGGGCTAATCAGTTTATTATTATATGTCTCAGTTTCTCCACTGAAAAGAGATAACCAGCCTACACTACTCAGATCTTTTGATGAAGAAACATCAGGTGCTCTATGATACCTGGATAAAAGGGACTTTAAAAATGTACATTTCTGTTCCATTACAGCTGCCCAAATTCATGCATTTTCCTGGTCCCTCCACAGTTATCTAAGGGCAACCAGATTTTTTTTTTTTTTTTTTCCTCTTTCTGAGCAAAGTCCAGGGTTAGGGCTGTGGAGAATCGTTAAAACAAGATTTTGTTAGATGTTGCTTAGATCCTTTAAGGAGGACTTGTATGTTAAAGTATTAGTTTCCAGTCTTGGGGTATTTTAGCTTAAATTTTAAAAGCACAATTTGATGACTTAATAGTACACTCTATTATAAAATCTAACAAGTGCTAAAGAAATAAGCAATTCAGAATTCAAAATACTAAAAAATATCCCAAATGGAATATAAAATAGTGTCAAAATGGAATTCGTCCCAAAATGGAATATAAAATAGTGCTGTTTTGCAAATTTTGGGGACTCCACACACCATCTGACACGAAATAAAAGCAATCTCTATTTTAACTTGATTATTCTCAGTTAAAATAATCAAAAAGTAGGTCTCAATTTATTCTCCCCAATCTCTCTTATCATGCATGTAGCATCTAAGTCACCTATTAGGCTTTCAACAATATCAAATGCCTGGGCCTCATTATCCAGAGGTTTTGTTTGGCGTGTTTCACCTTAAAAACTCTGAGATATTTGGATACACCTAAAACTTAGAAAACCACTAGCTAGGAACACAACGTTAGTCACTGTAGGGCAATTTTCAGGCTCAGCATTCCCTGGTCTCTACTCTATAGATGTCATAATACTCTTTCCCTCAGTGTGACAACTACAAACATCTCCAGACACTGCCAAACATCACCTGCGGGCAATATCAACTCCATCTGAGAGCTATTGGTCTAACGACTGAAAGCTGGTAAATACCAAGGTTATGGTCTTCAGTTGACACATAGGTAAGGGAGCAGTCTTTCCTGGCAACAGGGAGTAGGTCTAACTCTAAAATTCTTATTCCAGTCATGACATAATCTTTCTTAATCCTTCTTTAAAGCAGTTCATTTTCTATACACGTTTCATTCCTAATTTCTCCTCCACTCAAAGGCTCAAGTCATTCTTCATCCATTTTCAGGGCAATAAGAATTCCCCTCCTTAACATCTCCCCTGCCTTCTTTTACATACTTCTCCTCTATTCTCAAGAATGTTCTCATAGTCTTATCAGGTTGACATTCAAATGGCTCCCATCCAGAGATCCTGAGTGACAGCACATGGAGACAGTGGTCAGAATCCGTTTGCCTCCAGCAACTGTTCTGCCGCTGAACTAGGTCTTTCTCGTTTTCTGGTTACCACAGCCCTGAAGATTAGGACTTTGAAAGAATGACCTTTTCCTGAATGATTATGCCCTGTCTGAAGACAACGTGTCAGCAAGCAGGAAAACATAACTCCTGTAAATAATGCATTGTGACACTTCCGCTTTTTGATAAGGCTTTTGTAAATGGGCTTCATCATTAGGTATCTAATAAACCTATGTAACTATCTTAAAAGGTATCTATCACATAGACAACCGTCAAAAGCCTATAGGAAACAACTACTATTTAAAAGAAATGCTCTACACTCTTTATATTAAGTTTCTCGGGATTCTCCAGACTCTAATCCTAGTGTCAAGTCAGCTTACAGAACTATACGTCCCTTGTCCTCAACTCTCTACTATGGAATTACTTTTACAGGATTATGACATTATACCTTTGGCATTTTTCTGCAGTGCAACAAAATAACCCTATGTAGAATATCTTTAAATATATTTTTAATTACCATGGAGGAAACTGTCTACTGTGTTGCTCAATGTTCTTTATGTAAAGACCCAGGTGACAAATTACCCTGGAAACTAGGGGGAAATAACCTTCTTCTCCTGATCAAGTGGTACATTTTTCTATTACATAAGAACGAGTATTAAAGAGCTCTTCCTGTTCTCTCCTTTTGAGTCACTAGGAGAGCAGACCTAAATTCTCTGCCCCATTCCAGTAAACTTCCTCTGTTAAGAACTTTGGCCAAAACTATTTGTCTATCCCACTTTTGCTTGTCTTTTTATTTTTATGTTAATGATTTTCAGGTGAGTTTTTACTACAGGCTGCTGATCTATACTGGAGATCAGTAGGCTTACAAATGTGGGTATTAAAAAAAATAGATTTGTTCAACATGGTTGTTTCCTTAAGTTTTGATGTTTATACAACCGACCTGAAGAACACAAAAAGTTTATCTGAAATCCATTCACCAAGGCCAAGTTCTCCATAATGTTTTGTAACTTATTTTAAAATGATGGATATCATATATGTGATATATAATGGACAATATACAATGGATGATGAATATTTGGACAAAAATCATTATGAGGAAAGAAATAAAATTACATCTCTCTACATTCGAGTGGGTGAGTTACAAAATTACAAGCAGCAATTCCTGCAACAGGACTCCAGTGTTCTAGATTTCTACCCCATTCTAACTGTGAGGACAATGAAATTTCATTCCATTACCATTTATTGGGACTCTGCTTTGAGAAGAGCACTAAAATAATTTGGCTCCCAAATGGCCTCCAGTATCAAACATGGGGGGCTGTCGTGTAACAGTCTTTCCAAGAGCATCAGCCTCCTTCTAAGTGTCAGACCCTGCTCCATTTTGTCTTTTATTCGCCGAGGTTGGCTCTTTTCTTGGTGTTTCCCCTTAGTTTACAACTTGCAGACTTCTCGCCTCCTATCAAGTTTTGATTTCTCTTTGCCCCATCTAAGACTGACGTTCTAAAACCAGAACTCTGCACTTGTATTTGTCTGCTGTCCCTGCCTCCTCTATAGCCAGTTCCACTGTAACAGAACTCAGCGTTACTTTCTCAAGCACATCGGTCTTCCGGCCCTAAGAAACCAGCTTCTTCCTTTTCTTCGGCTGTCAGGGTGCAGTACCCGATCGGTCTGGTTTCCCAGCGTGGGGTACATTAGAGATTTAAGTCTTTTCCCCAACTCCAGGTAGCTCCACAGATCCGCCTCCCTTCCCCAAACCCCCGGGACCTCAACTCCACAATTTCGGCCTCAGGCCCCCGATCCACCCACCTCCAGGGCGTCAACGTCTCCTCCCCCTCACTGGGTCCTCAAATCCCGAGTCTGACGCCCCCCCACGCTTCCACCCCAACCCTGGTCTGCACGGCTCTGCCGCGTCCGCACGCACCCACTCGTTGGCCCGATGGCCGAAAGTGTACAGAGCCACCTGGCTGGCCACGTCCACGATGCGGTTGATATAGGGATCATGGCGCTGCAGGGCCGCTAGGCTGATGTCGCGCCCCTTCCCCACCAGGCCGCTTGCCGCCACTGCTGCCATCTTCCCTCCCTCCCTGACAGCGGCGCTGGGCTCTGGGAAGCCACTCTCAATAGATCGCAGAACGAGCGAGCTGCCTCGCAACCGAAAACCCAGGGCGACCAGAAGGCCGGGGAGGCCTTCCGGCTCCAGTCACCCCCACCCTCCTGCCCGCCGACGAACGCAAGGCCTCACTAATCGATGGTCGCGCCCCGCCCGCTGATGATCGTTGCCACTGGCAACGCCAAGCCCAGGCCTGCCCTCTGAATCCCGTTTCTTTCTCCAAGAGCTATTTCTCTTGGCGTCAGAGGCTGTCTGCGCGGTAGGACGTCCTTCTTGGATGTGTTCGACGCCTTGGCATATCTTTTCTTTGGCGCTTCAGGGATCAAACCTATAACAATAAATAAGCCTCGAGCATCAAGAACTCTGAAGAGAAAAAGAACTGAATTGATTTCTGCATGCGCTAACACCCAGTGGTTCTTAAACTGTAGTGTGGTCCCGGAACCCCTTGAGAGTTTCTGAGACTCTTTAGGGGGATCTTCAAGGTGAAAAAAAAAACCTTTTATGATAATACTAAGACGTACTTATTTGACTTGTTCGCTGTGATGACGTTTTTTAGACAATGGTGGTTAAAAATGCTGGTGGTTTAACGCAATCAAGGCACCAAACTGCATTGCTAGTCAAAGTACCCGTCACTAACCTGCCTTCTCGGTTAAAAGAAAAAAAGAAGCTAGAGCCAGTGTCACCTGATGGTGTTCTTGATAAGCACTAAGAATTATTAATTTTATTGAAGCTTAATCCTTGGGTACAATTCTTTTTAATATTCTGCATAAAAAATAGGAAACAGGCATAAAGCTCGTCTGCTGCACACCGAAGTGTGTCATATTTGTCTCTAGGAAAATACTTCTGTGCTTGAGTTGCAGGCTGAATTATTGTTTTTATTTTTATTTTCGTAAAACATTTTTACTTGAAAGATGGGCAAACTATGGTTATTCAAACAGGTACTTGACAGACATTTTTCTGAAAATAAATAAAGTACGCCTGTCACTTTCAGGAAAACAAGGGACAATTACTGTTGCCAATGATAATTTTTAAGGCTTCGAGCCAGAATTAAAAGTTTAGGAAAAGTGTATCTACTGCCGTGAGCTTGACAGCTTCTCAATACTTAATGTTTTTTTTTTTTTTTCTGATGAGATCAGTGGTGATATTAATGAGTGCAATTTTAACAAATACTGTATAATGGAAAGTGTCAATATCTGAAAGATCTGCTTAACTCAGTGATCCAATATTTTCCACATGACCCGTGTCTCATGCCGCATAATCATGCATAGGCAAAAGATCCATTCTAGGACAAGGTGGACTAATGGATTTTTAATGTAACAGTATGAAAAGTTCATAGGACTTCAGACAGTACATTACAGCTAAGCTTTGAGAAACTCCAGCTTGTCAAGTTTTGGTATATTATCCAAGGAGAATATCCACAATTATCTGAAAAAGGTTATTACAATATCCATCTCTTTTCCAACTACATTATCTGTAAGAGGCCAGAGTTTCTTCATATACTCCAAACAAAACACACATAGCAACAGATTATCAGCAGAAACAGATATGAGAATCTAGTTGTCTACTATTCAGCCAGATGTTAAAGATATTTGCAAAAATGTAAAAGAATGCTTCTTTTCTCACTGTTTATTTTGGAAAACATTATTCTTCATAGAAATGGATTTATATTTAAAATCATTTTAATAAATGAATTAAATATTTTTTAAAGTTTATTTATTTATTTATTTTAAGACAAGAGTCTTGCTCTGCCACTCAGGCTGGAATGCAATGGTGTGATCTTGGCTCACTGCAATCTCTGCCTCCCAGATTCAAGTGATTCTCCTGCCTCAGCCTCCCGAGTAGCTGCTAATTTTTGTATTTTTAGTAGAGATTGGGTTTCACCATGTTGGCCAGGCTGGTCTCGAACTCCTGACCTCAGCTGATCTGCCCACCTCAGCCTCCCAAAGTGCTGGGATTGCAGGGGTGAGCCACCGTGCCTGGCCTCTTTGAAGTTATTTTTAATTTCCAATATGGTAAATATAGGTAGATATAACTCATATAAACAAAGTTCTTTGAGGGAGCCCTTAATAATTTTTAAGAATGGGCTGGGCGTGGTAGCAGGCACCTGTAATCCCAGCTACTTGGGAGGCTGAGGCAGGAGAATCACTCAAACCCAGGAAGCAGAGGTTGCAGTGAGCTGAGATCCCGCCACTGCCCTTCCAGCCTGGGCAATGGAGCAACACTCTGTCTCAAAATAATAATAATAATACTTCTTAAGAGTATAAAGGGATCTTGAGACTAAAAAGTTGAGAACAGTTGATCTAAACCATTTACCTAGCATTAAATATTAGAACAACTGTGCAGGAATTATTACGTTCATAAATTCTTACCTATTTGAGATAGAAATATCACAGATATGGCACAATACCCTCGTAATAATATGTTGCAATATAATCTTTGCAGTCACAATTTCAATTGTACTGAAATTCTTGGTTAAGTTGCATTTTGGAGTCTCAGACCTACTGATTCCCAAGCCTAACTTCCCAGTGGGGATGATTACAGCAATGGCTTTCAAACAAATTTTTTTTTGACTGGGGCTGGGGTCATTTGCAGAGTCTGACCCAGAACATATGTATCTATATTTATACCTGATATTAACTCAAATAAATGTTTCTTGAAACAATACTAAGTGATATAGACATTTATTTTTTTTTTCCTCTGAGATGGAGTTTCGCTCTTGTTGCCCAGGCTGGAGTGCAATGGCCTGATCTTGGCTCACTACAACCTCCGCCTCCCAGGTTCAAGCGATTCTCCTGCCTCAGCCTCCCACGTAGCTGGGATTACAGGCACCCACCACTATGCTTGGCTAATTTTGTATTTTTAGTAGAGACAGGGTTTCTCCATTTTGATCAGGCTGGTCTTGAACTCCCAACCTCAGGTGATCCGCCTGCCTCAGCCTCCCAAAGTGCTGGGATTACAGGCGTGAGCCTCTGCGCCCGAGTGATATAGACATTTTTTTAAAATACTGGCTGTGACTCTGTAAATTGATTTCACGACCAACTAATGGATTATGACCTGCAGTTTGAAAACCATAGGGCCATGGCAACTAAGCGACCATACAAAGCTGACTAGACAACTTTCCATGTTAGTTCACTACCCTTTTCCAGTATCGCTAACCTCTTTGCTCTCACATCACGTACGTGCTTCTAAAAACAAGTTTAATTGTAATACGGGCAATGGAGAACTTTGTGATTAACTCTTGAACTAGTCACACTCTCTCACTTGATTAGCTGTTCTAATTTTGATTTTTCAGCATGAACCCACAGATTCTACTTTGCATTTCCCTCGTACATATAATGGGGCACTGCGTTTGTCTGTTAAGTTCCATGAGCCTTACACAGATCATTTTCCTCGTAATTTTTCAGTCTGTCCATCTTTGAAGTGTAAAGAACAGATCGTGACCCCCCAAAGAACAAATTGCTTTGAGCTCAATAGAGAAGGCAGGCAATATGGGGGCCATTGTAAAAGATTAAATGTTCATAAAAGAAAAATGCATACAAGTCTTAGTGATCTGTATGACTACAATGGCAAAGCATTTATTGAGTGCTCACTTGATGAAATTCATTAATTTCATCATGATTTATTGTTGCTTCTTCCGTCTGTGCTGCAATTAGTAAGATGAAGATACTGTTACTTTGCTTATGGGGAAAATTTCACATATGTGAACAACATGCCAATATGATCCTTAGTAGAGAAGGGTTGATTTTGTTGTGTGTTTAGAATTAATGAAACATGAGTGAATGACCCATCTCCTGTTTCAACCTCCTTGCGTCTGAACTGTTTTCTCTCACGTATCTTACACGTTCCCATCTCCATTCCTTTCCCCATCTGTCTTCTTAGCTTGGAATGACCTTTTCCTGGAAAACTCACCTCCTGTCTTGTCTCATACAGTCCTTTCAGCTTGTGAATCCTCAGTGCACTCTGTTGTGATTTTTCTTGCAGCAATTAACTCACTTTATCCTGACTCAGACTTATTTGCTATGTTACATATACACTTTTTTCCAATTCTTAAAAAAAGAGTCATTGGAATAAAAGAGAATTGTTATAGAAAATCTAGTCTGAAAATGGTTCTTGCATTGAACAAGAAATTTAGCTTTGAGTTTCTTGACAGATAAGCAAAAGGAGGAATTAGTATGTTTTATAAGTTTTTACTTATTTATTTATTTGTTTTTGAGACAGGGTCTTGCTCTGTTGCCCAGGCTGGAATGCAGTGGCACAATCACAGCTCACTGCAGCCTTGACCTCCTTCCCACCCCAGCCTCCCAAGTAGCTGGGACCACAGGCAGGTGCCACCATGCCCAGCCAATGGTTTTTATATTTCGTAGTGGTGGGGTCTCATTATGGTGCTCAGGCTGGAGTTGTTATTTTTTATGCACTTATCACCCATGTAGTCTCCCTAGTACTTGATCCAATGCCTTGTGAATAATAGAGATTTAATAAATGCTTATTCTTTTGAACTAAACCCTGAGTTAGTTGAATTTACTCATTAAATGCCAGCTCTTTGCCGGGCGCGGTGGCTCACGCCTATAATCCCAGCACTTTGGGAGGCCAAGGCGGGTGGATCACGAGGTTAACAGATCGAGGCTGTCCTGGTCAACATGGTGAAACCCCGTCTATACTAAAAATACAAAAAAAAATTAGCTGGGCATGGTGGTGCACGCCTGTAGTCTCAGCTACTCGGGAGGCTGAGGCAGGAGAATTGCTTGAACCCTGGAGGCGGAGGTTGCCGGTGAGCCGAGATCGCGCCATTGCACTCCAGCCTGGGCAACAAGAGCGAAAGTCCGTCTCAAAAAAGAAAAAAAAAAAAAGTCAGCTTTTTAAAGAGCTCATGATTTATAAAATAATGAAATCCAAGTTGGAATAAAATAACATACAATAGAAAGTCCTAATCTCTCAGAGTTTACATTCTAAGGGAGATAGAAAAAAAATGGAAAAGTTTTTGGTTTTTTAACTTTCAAACAAAAAACTCTTGAAGATCAGAAATCATACTCAGAAGAAAAAAGATAAATAATGTTGCAGTGACTTCAGTATCACCATATTGTTCATCTCCCTGGCCTGCAGAGCTTTATTTTTTAATTCTTTCCCCACCCCCGAAAGGTCTAAAGCTCTGACCTTCTAGGATGACGCCAGCCTTCTGCCTACTTGCTGTTTGAATAATCTGTGTTTGTAAAACCAGGTCATCTTCACTTATCCAAATATACTAAGTTGCAGGCTCGATATTAGTAAAAGACCATTACAAATAGGCAAATTCTTTTTTAATCCATGCAACTTCCATTTCTGTTGGCGTCCACGGTACTGGCGTACTTCCACTGTTCCATAAGCCTCTTCACGATGCCTTGGACAAATATTGAGGACTTTGGGTTCATGATTGTTTTATAATTGTCATTATGAAATTAAATATATGCTCAGCCTTGGTTTTATAAAGTTAGATACCGCAATTTAAAACAAGTTTGTCATTTGATAAAATAATAATGTCTAGGTCTGGGATTTTTATATCATGGCTACGACTGAGTATGGTAAAATTCAGCACCTACTCAATTAAGTTGATTGTAAGAAGACAGCACGTTTAGAATGTTTGAAAATCAGACTATAACTGAAAACTGGTTTTGTAGCCATGAATGAAGGTTTGTATACAAATATAGATTGACTCTTTATATCCTCATAATTTTAAAACACAAGTACACAGTCTGCTTTATTAGTACCTTTTTCTTTGTTGTGTAAATGCCCTCTAAGTCTGGCATTTATCTTGTAGTAGAATATGATAGAATGGAGAGGAAAGGAGGAGCTTCCAGGATGACCCTAAGAATTTGTGATTCTGAAAATGACTTAAACAGCCTCGGATGTTGCGCTTGTATCATCTGTACGAGTTGCCGTTTTTGCTAGGAATTTTATTCCAAAAGATGATAGAAGTGAAGAATTAACTCTCTCTCCCTGTGGAGGAGAACAGTTTGAAGCAGCCTGTTTTCAGTTGCTTTCAGTGTATGGTTCATTTATTTTTTAAGCAGCAGAGCACAGTAGAAAGGGCACCTCCTGGGAAGGGAAACTAGTTTCACCTCTTTCTATCTATGTGACCTTCAACAAATGACCTCCCCTATACCTTGGGGAATATAATATTTGCTCTACCAATTTCACTGGGTAAATGAGATCAAGTGAGAAAATATACCAAAAAAAAGGTTTGCAATCTGTACAATGTTCTGCAAATGAAAAAAAAAAAAACTATTAAAATTAGTAGCAGTAAGAGTATTGCTATCTTCATCATCATTATTATTAGTTTCGTCACCAATATTATTCTTTCTTTCTTTTTTTTTTTTTTTTTGAGACGGAGTTTCACTCTTGTTACCCAGGCTGGAGTGCAATGGCGCGATCTCGGCTCACCGCAACCTCCGCCTCCTGGGTTCAAGCAATTCTCCTGCCTCAGCCTCCCGAGTAGCTGGGACTACAGGCACATGCCACCATGCCCAGCTAATTTTTGTATTTTTAGTAGAGACGGGGTTTCAC
>PVKV010013675.1:0-60456 GCA_004027835.1 Alouatta palliata
TAAAATTAACTCCAGATGGATTAAAGACTTAAACATAAGACCTAACACCATAAAAACCCTAGAAGAAAATCTAGGCAAAACCATTCAGGACATAGGCGTAGACAAGGACTTCATGAGCAAAACACCAAAAGCATTGGCAACAAAAGCCAAAATAGACAAATGGGACCTAATCAAACTCCACAGCTTCTGCACAGCAAAGGAAACAGTCATTCGAGTGAATCGGCAACCAACAGAATGGGAAAAAATTTTTGCAGTTTCCTTGATTTTTAATGTTTAATGGGTTCCTATGTTGATTTCTATGCATCTGGTGGAATAGTCACCTCTTCTAATTTTATGGGGTAGGGCTGGGTGAGGTGGCTCATGTCTGTAATCCCAGCAGTTTAAGAGGCCAAGGGAGATGGGTCACTTGAGGTCAGAAGTTCAAGATCAGTCTGGGCAACATGGTGAAACCCTGTCTCTAATAAAAATACAAAATTAGCCAGGCATGGTGGTTCACACCTGTAATCCCAGTTACTCGAGAGGCTGAGGCAGAAGAATTACTTAATCCTGGGAGGTGGAGGCTGCAGTGAGTCAAAATTTTTTCACTGTACTCCAGCCTGTGTGACAGTGACACTCTGTCTCAAAAAAATAAAAATAAAAAAATAATAATTTTATGGGGTAGGTGTTCTAGAGAAAGACTTATTTTTATGGGTGGATTTTGGCATGTCAGTTGGGTGGGGTAGGTTCGTTATAGGTAGATGCAGCAATATAGTCTTTGTGCAATTTCCTCAGTTGTAATTCACGATAGTAATATTTGTGAGTTTCTCAGTCGCATAGGCGGTGCATTGTGGCAGCAATGGCATAGCTTTGCTGGGAGTTGATTTCCTAAAGTGTTTCTCTGGTCAAAGGCATTTGTGTACACGTGATGGGTCAGCCAACTTGAAGCCTGGCTTACTTAGGTTGGAGTCACAAGGCTGCTACTCTGGCCAGAGGCTCAGGCATGCAGCTGCTCAGCCAGCTTGGAGGCATGACTGCCCCGTGGTGGGACTGCCTGGCTGTTTCTCTGGCCTTGAGTGCTGGTGTTCATCTGCTCAGCCAACCTAAAGGTGTGTCTGTTGGGGGTGGGCCCATTATGTCTTTATCTCAGAACTTAGGTGCCAGTGTGTGGCTGCTTGGCTGGCCTGGAGGATGTTTCCTATGGGGATGGCTCCTGAGGTTGTTTCTCAGACCTAGAATATGCATGTGTGTCTCCTTCAGGGCTACGGGTGATTCTACTAGGAGTGAAGTTGCTGGGTTGTTTTTCAGATCCACAATATGGTTACAAACCTACATGGGCAGCCTGGGAGTGTGTTTGCCAGAGGTGGCCCACAAGACTGTTTCCCAGGCCCTGAGTGTGGGGACAGGGCCCTTGAGTGAGCTAGAGACATGTTGACGGCAGTGGAAGAAGTGGGGCTATTTCTCAGGCATAGGCCATTGGTCATGTCAAAGGTGTGTCTGCAAGTGGGGAGTGCCCCAGGGCTGTTTCTCAGGCCTGGGTGTGGAAGCATATCCACTATGCTGACCTAGGAGGGTGTCAGCTGCTTTTGTATTACTTTAACATACTATTGAATCAAATTCATTGCTACCTTATTTGGAATTTTTGCAAAAAGTTTCAAAAGTAGCTTAGAGGGTATGAAGTTGAAACACTCACCACTAAGTTCACTTTCTGCCTCGCTTGCCCATGGAGCATATCCCATATGCTCCTGAAAGGAATGGAACTGATACTAGAATGGATAGTATTAGCACAGCCTCTAAGGAAATTAACTGATCCTGTACCCAGGCTCTGGGCAGCCAGGGTTGTGGCACCCATGTGGGCTAAAGAATGAAGATGGACCCCCAGGGCTGGAGAGGTAAGTGGCTCCTGGAAATCAATTCTCTTTTCCTTCAAATCTTCTGAAGCCACTCACTGACATGAGCTAGTGATGTCTGATGCCTATTTTTAAGCCAAAACCCTTCCACCAATCCCTAATTGCCTGCAGATTTTACTCTCTTTTCCATTGTCATTTCTTTGAAAGAGACTTACACTATCATAAAATTTGCATTTTCCTATCTTTTGGGATGATTTTATTGTTGTTGTTTATTTGAGATAGGTCCTGTTATTTGCTCACACTTTGTTGGACATTAGAGGTTAAAGCCCAATTCATCACAGAATAACTAGTAAAAAGGATTAAACACCACGAAGGCAGAGCACAACAACACAGAGTAACCACCTAAGCAGAGTGCTACCTGGCTGGCTGTTCACCATAAGGAACACCTGTTAACATCACCAAGAATGCACAGTGCAGTCTACTATGCAGATTCTTGCTCTCTCAGATACATAACGGTGTTTAGGGCATGGGGAAAGTCATTGACTAATTTTTTTGGTGGGGAAGAAATGTTTCAGACACAAACTTTTTTGACTAATCAGTGCTATTTATGACAGCATTAAACATAATATGCCTGTTTTAGAAAACCCCCAAGACAAACAGAAGTGATTATCTTTAATGTGCCAACTTGAATTATAAAAAATATTATTACTTCTTTGCGGAATGTAAAGTTGATTATAATCTAAGTCTATAATCACGTTTAGATGGATTTGGAAGAGGCCAAAATCATCTTTGGGTTGCTAAACTGCATTTCTTCAGCCATGCTGTAGGTAGAGTTATGGAAACATTCCTGATATTCTTAGACTGTTAGGAGGAACCTAAGCAAGTTGACTTGGTCTAAAGTTCATGCCAAATCCACTAGATATGGTATTCACAGTACCTGGTACACTCCAGATGTTTAATAAATATTTGTGGAATAAGTCAATGAATGGCTATTTCTTGTACCTAAAGATGCAGCTGATTATATTTGAATAAATATGAAGAAAGTAGTTAGTATTTTCCACCCATTTGTGTAACATTATAATCTTTGAAATAAGAAAACTATAATCATGAAATAACAACTTTGAGGAAAGAAACCTACAAAGCACCAACTTGCATGAAACGGCTTAAAATATCTTAGCCAGAGACATTGGGTAGCCCAGAAAGTTATGCATGCAAGGTTTATCTGAGCATATTCCTTTTCCCTCATATTTGTTCATATTAACGGAGATAAGGATAGGGTGGTGTAGAAACTCAAAATTGGCTTCAGGGAAGAGCAATAAAAATGATGAGCAGGTTGGATATGTTATTATCAGAAAAGGCTGAGGGAATCAAGACTTCAGATAGGTGAAAAGGAGAGCAACGAAACTTAATACTTGTCTTCAAGGATATGAGAGGTTATAATGAAGAAGGTGCTGACCAGCTGTTCTTTGCTGTCACGGAGGACAGAACTAATAAAAGAGGGATACTTTATAGAGAAGTAATAGAACTTCATAGTGAGGCCTATTAAATTCTTGTCTCTTTTACCAAAATAGGTGGGGTTTGAGCAGATAAGAGGGTCTCAAGTGTTGCTAATGAACCAGCTTCATTAATATCACCTGGAAAGTTGTTAGAAATGCAAATCCTTGAACCCCGCCCCAGACCTACTGAATCAGACACTCTGGGATTGGGTCTTTTAATGAGCCCTCAGGTGATTCTGGTAGGTGTGAGGTTTGAGAATCGTTGAGATAGATAAACTCTTGTCAACAGGGTGCTTTCAGATATCCTTGGAAAGCAGGGGTCCAGAAGAAATGAAGACTTTAAGCTTCTTCCAGCTTACTGTTGTCTTTCTTTTGTGAAGAAGACACCCCTATCAACGTAGTTTATATTCATCCATATTATAAACTATAAGGGATAAAAACATCTCTCTTGGAAGATAAAGTTAGTGGGTGTAGTGAGGTATAGTTTGTAATAAACAGTAGTAAAAACTGCCCCAAAGGAAAATGAAATTCCTTTGCTCCAGAAGTAATTGAAGATATTCCACAGAGTGCTACGTTAGAAAAAAAAATGAACCACCAGCCCGATGTCAAGATTTTCAGGATCTAGCAAGAGAGGTGAGCACACAGAGGGATGATTATGGTTAGGGATATTCTTATAGCATCAATGATAAGTGTAAGAATACTGAGTGCTGGGGAGCGTGCTGTACAATAAGCTTTCATATACTCTGTGATATGGTTAGGCTCTGTGTCCCCACCCACTTCTCATTTTGAATTATAATCCCCAGGTGTTTAGGAAGTAAGCTGGTGGGAAGCGATTGAATTATGGGGCGGTTTCCCCTCTGCTGTTCTCGTGATTGTGAGTGAATTCTCACGAGATCTGATGGTTTTATAAGTGTTTGGGAAGTTCCTCTGTTTACTCTTCTCGCTCTTGCCGTTACGTGGGGAAGGTTCTTGCTTCCCTTTCATCTTCTTCCGTGATTGTAACTTTCCTGGTGTCTTCCCAGCCGTGTGGAACCGTAAGTCAATTAAACCTCTCTCCTTTATAAATCACCCAGTCTTAGTGTGTTTATAGCCACGTGAAAATAGACTAATACACTCTGCTAGATAGATTTAAAAGGCCACAACCACAGTCTATCTCGAGAAAAATTTGCCAGCATCATTAAGAATCTTAAAAATGTTCTACCTCAGTAATTTGCTAATTTAACTTTTTGGAATTTAGTCCAAGAAAAAAATTGGAGGTGTAGTCTAGAATGTTTGTTGCAGTTTTATTTGTAATAGTGAACATTTTTGAAGCAAAAGAAACCCAGAAGCCACAAAGAAAAAGATAGGCATGCTAGACTATATACAAATCAAACATTTAAACAATTGGTGATAGCAAATACAAAATCAAGACTCTAATGATTTATTAAGAAAAAGAAAGGCCAGGCGCAGTGGCTCACACTTGTAATCCCAGAACTTTGGGAGACTGAGGCGGGTGGATCACGAGGTCAAGAGATCAAGACCATCCTGGCCAACATGGTGAAACCTTGTCTCTACTAAAGAATACAAGAATCAGCTGGGCTTGATGGTGCGCACCTGTAGTCCCAGCTACTTGAAGGCTGAGGCAGGAGAATTGCTTGAACCTGGGAGGCAGAGGTTGCAGTGAGCTGAGATTGTGTCACTGCACTCCAGCCTGGCGACAGAGCAAGACTCTGTCTCAAAAACAAAAAGAAGTGGAGCACATATGATAGACTAAACTTATAATATACAATAACCACCTTCAAGGGGGCAGAATAAAAAGGAAGATCTTGTTAAATGAACAAAAGATAGACATTTTACAGAAAAGGAAATCCAAGTGGAAAATAAACATATAAAAGGATTAAACTTTACTAGTGGTCATGAAAAGACTCATTAAACTAGGAATGAGAAAGAGATTATTTCTCCCATTAGAATGACAAAAATTAAGGAGTTATCATACCTCCCACTGGTAAAGATTTAGGAAAAGAGCACTCTTCGACTTGGCAAACAGATGTGTGAATTCTGAAAGGTTTTTTGGCATGTAATTTGGCAAAATTCATTAGAATAAAAATACACAATCTTCAGCATAGCAATCCTACTCCTAGAAATAGTCAAAGGGATAAAAGTGCCTGGCATATCGAGAATATATGTAAGAAGATAATTACTCATACCTTGTTTGTAGGGGCCAAAAAAAAAAATAGAAAAAATTATGAATCCCCATTATGGAGAGAGTGAATAAACCCCAGCTATCTGTGTCATAGAACATTATACTGACATTAAAAAGAATGAATGAAATACAAAGCATTGGCTTGGAGAATTTTCCAATATTTATTGATAAAAGCAAGATAAAGGGAAGAATATATAACATGTTTTCATTCAAAACAAACAATGACAGGTCCCCCATATATGTGTGTACATATGCTAATGATTCTACTAGAATGTGTTACTTTGGAAGTAAGCCACAATTTAAAAATTTTTAAATATGTTAAAATAATTTTTTAATTGTGTTAAAAAGTTAAAAAATGTGTGAAAAGAACCGCTATATGATAAAACATGGTTAACATTTATGTAAAATTATATAAATTTGTGTATATTAATAAGACATAAAAGTTAGTTTGCCAACAGTGGTACTCTTTGTAGGATTTATGGCAACTATTTGTTTTCATGTTACTGAGTTCTTTTTATAATAGGCATGTAGAATAAAGCATAGCTTTTCTTATTATGAAAAGAAAAATATAGGCTTAGTGCAGCAGCTCATGCCTGTAATCCTGACACTTTGGGAGGCTGAGGTGGGAGGATTGCTTGAGCTCAAGAATTTGAGACCAGCCTGGCAACGTGGTGAGACCTCATCTCTACGAGAGAGAGAAACAGAAACAAAAAACTAGCCAGGTGTGGCTATTGTGCTTGTAGTCCCAGCTACTCAGGAGGCTGAGGTGGGAGATCACTTGAACCTGGGAGACTGAGGTTGCAGCAGGCCAAGGTTGTGCCACTGTACTCCAGCCTGGGCAACAGAGTGAGACCCTGCCTCAAAAAAAAAAAAAAAAGAGAAAAATGTAATGGAAACATAAAAATGAACAGAATCACTAGTTGTCATTTAGGAACTAGGAAGCAGAGGAAAGGGTGTGTTGAAAAATATAAATGACCAGTTACTGCTTTTTCAGAGATCTAACAATCTCTAGAACAGTGTTAGATCAGGCTGGATAGAAAGGAAGTTGGTAAGGGGAAGTGGTGGACACAGTAGTTTCAGCAGTGGAGAGCTGGTGGGTGGGAAATGGGCTCAGAATAGTGTATAATCTGTGAAGAACAAATCCATGTGTCTAAGAACTGCTGAGGCTACTGCAGTAGCTCTGCTGGTGACTGCGGAAATTACGGGTTGAGTGTTCGTGGGATGCTTTCATGTTACTCTCTGACACTGATGCTATCTGTCCCCTCTAACTATCATGATTCCTGCTCTGAAATGTTGGTGTCCTGCCAAAATTCATATTGAAACTTAATCCCCAATGTGATAGTATGAAGAGTGAGGTCGGGGGACTTCAGGAGGAGGTTAAGTCCTGAAGAATCAGATTTATGGGATTAGTGCCCTTATGAAAGAGGTTGAAGGGAGCTGCCTTTGATTTCGCCATTCTCACATGGTGAAGTGAAAGGCAGCAAGAAGGCACCATATTTGAATTGGAGAGCAAGCTCTCCTTGAACCCTAAATCTGCTGGTGACTTAATCTTGGACTTCCCAGCCTCTAAAACTAAGAAATAAATGTTGCCGTTTATAAATTAACCAGACAACAGTGTTTTGTAGCAGCCCAAATGCGCTAGACAATTCTTACTCTACTCCTGGATAATGCCTCCCTAAATATTTTCCATTCTTTCCTAGTTGTACTTCTGGACAACTGAGGCAGGAGGACTGCAGGAAAAGGAAAAGTAGGAAGGGTGATTCCTGACTCTTGACCCTCCCACATCCAGTCTTGGATCTCTGGAAACCAGAAACTTTCCTCTCTATCAAAAACCCTGTCATGGGCTTCCTATATAGAACTTAACCATGGCTGCTACTTTCTTAGTTGTTGTCATTACGATGTCTGTAATTACTTTCAAAGTTCTTTAGCATTATCTAGAAAGCACAATCATGAAGTGGTCAGTTAGTCTACTAATTAAAGTGTAACCCAGGGGTCAAATAACATTCTATCAGCAGGGGCCACACTCAGAGGCAGCTATCACAGTCTTTCCTGTTATCTGCAGCTCCATCAACAACAGCTGCTTTCTAATTAGCACACTGGCTGTCAGAAATAGGTTTTTATTAGTGTAAAATGTAGCCCGTTGCTTAATGCGAGGAATATTAGAAATGAGCTGTCCGTTGTGAAATAAAGATATTTAATATATGTTGATTGTGTTTAAAATAACATGAATAGGATATAAAAATTACACAAGATCTGTAATTATATGCATCCCTGGGGACTGCACTTAAAAGTTCTGGTTTCTAGTTATGAACTCTAGATTCTTTCAGATAAAGGTGACAGAATCCTGCCCCTGGAATCTTGCATTGTTCTAGAATGAGATTTTCATGCAAAATTGGTGGTCAGAGCATCTGGAAAGAAAGCCAAAGAAGCCTTCTCCAGTCTACAGAAGTCAAATAGTTTCCTTAATTTTTTTTTTTTTTTTTTTTGCTAATAAACATTAATTAATGAATAAACAACTCTGAGATTTGCTTTTAGAATAAACTATTGTAAGGAACCACCTGGCCCTTTCCACTTCAGACTTCTTTGGTAGACACCATAATCTATGAAAGACCTTAAAAGTTATGCATATAGTCAGTAGATCAGTCTGCAATAGTTGGCATTATTGTTAATTGTCTTCCTCCTTAGACTATAAACTCGCCACATTTATACATGGAAGCCTTCCACATGGACTGCTATGGAAAAGATACGAAAATAATTAGGTGCATGTTGTGAATCAGTAGGCTGAGCTCTCCAGAGCTCTTTCCTACTCTTCTCCAGCCTTCCTGCTGAAAGTAATCAAAGTAGCAGGATCTTTTGAACTGCCCAGAGCATAATCCAAAGCTTCAGTGGGTTCTGGCAGTGAAGAGATGCTCTTTCCAGGCTGAGTTAATTTTATTCTTGGGCCGTTTGGAAATGCTGCATCATGGCCATATGTTTACTCAAACTTCTCTTCAGGTGTGGTTATGGCGGATTGAGCAAGTGGAGGTAGAATAGTGTTGTGATTAAAAAAAAAGTGGTCATGGAATCAAATAGCAGAATTAAACTGTGGTTCACTACTTACTGGTAAGATTGCAGACAGCTGGTACCTTAGTCACCTTGTAAAAACAGTAACTACTTGTAGGTTTGTTGGATTAAAGGAGATAGTACGTATTGTACAAAATACTTAGAAAAGTTCCTGCCTGGCCTCAGGTAAGCGCTAGGTGATAATTACCAATTTCTTATTACTGTCATTATTTATACCAGGAAACAGAGTTGCAAAGAAGGCGTGTAGGTGCCAGGTGCTCATTTTTAAAGTGTTGTCGTAGTGGAGAAACATTGGAGTCCTCTGGAGAGCCTGTTAAATATTCAGATTTTCAGCCCCTGCCCCTGGGGACTGATTGAGAAAGTCTGTTATCTGTAGCCAGAAATTCCCCTCAGGTGATCTGTATGATAAGGCAAGTTGGGGAAACACTACTTGAAGTGAATAAGGAAATGAATTTCTAAGCCTACAATCAACTAGTTTAAAGTTGGCTTCTGATTAAGAAGGCTGCCTAGGGCAGTTTTTTTGGTGCCTTAGGGCACTTTTTGGAAGTGAGAGCTTATTTTATTTCTTAAAGCAGTAGGTTAAGAATATGGACTTTGGACTTTAAAACACTAGGTTTGAATTTGTTATTAGAACGTAACCTGGGGCCTTTTTTCACTTTTTCCTTACCTGTAAAATGTAAATAAACAGTTACTTCTCACTGGTACTCCTTTAGGACTAAATGAGATAATGTGTGAAAAAGCACAGCTCCTGTGCAGAGCAAAGACTCAGAAAGTGATTAGAAATCATAATCAGGAATGTTGAATTTTCCCTTCCTGTATGACTAAGTGTCTCCCACTAAATCTCACCCTCCTGCTGACAAAAACTACAAATTCTGGGCAAAATAAAATACCAATGACCTGAACTTACTGGAGAATGAACAAAAGCAGGCTGATTCTGGAGAAGAGTTGATACTTAGAAAAAGGATGAGTTACCAGTATTTTAACAGCATTCCATCTGAGGGTGGGTCAAAGTTGACATCAAGTCACTATAATTCTGAAAGGAAATTGTCAGTTTTTCTGGTATGAAGAACCAAAGGACAGAGGTAGGGCCAGTGAAAGGGAAATTCTGGAGAGCCAGGGACAGAGAAAGCACCCACGTTCTGTTGCAAACACGGCCTAGATCTTCTTCTAGCTGCCAAACCTTCAATGTGTGTCCTGAAATGAACTTCAGGGTGTTTCCCAAGAGTCCATATTTGCAATTTGAATCCAACCAAATCATTGTTTCCTAAAACAGCATGTGAGAGATGGGAAAGTTCTTCTTCAAAGTTTATATCTTAGACTACATTATAAGGAGGAGTTAGGATCTCTTGCTGTATGGCCATTATCCGCAATTAGCCTAAACATATACCCATGTGTATATTCTCTAAGTCAACTACCTCTTAAATCAGCTACCTTGACTCACTCTGGCATGTCTGAACAGAACTGGGCAAGCTCCAGACCCTAGGGCATGCCATTCCTTATTTGGAAACCCTCCTGACCTACTCCTGACTAGCTTCCCCTCCTTCCTTGTCTTCCTTCCCTTTATCTAGTCAGGATATTTCCAAGTTTTTAGTCAATCGGGTCAAGCATAGAATGTGAGGTCCCATTCCGGCCAAAGCAAACTGGACACAGTGTAGGGCAACTGTGTCAGGTTATGAAAGTTGTAAGCGCCCCTTTCTTCTTTGTTCAGGTGTGCGCTCGTGGCAAGACTGCTGGTGAGTTGCACCCTTCTTGCAGGAAGTAAACTAGCCTTGCTGTCGTCTTGGTGTGGATTTTTCCCAATGTTTTAAACCCGTTTCCAGCACAGCAGATGTACGATTTTCAGAAGAATGTAAAAGAACCCCGTCTCTCAAACAATATTCACAGTGTCTGAGATAAAAATCCCAAATTACTTGACATTCAAAGAACCAGAGAAATAAAACCCATTCTTAAGAGAAAAGACAAACTCTGAGATAAGTGAGATGTTAGAAACAGTGGATAAAGATTTAAAGCAACTTACTTAACTCTCCTTGAGGACATAAAGGAACGTCTATTTGCAACAAATGAAAATATTCTTAAAAATTCAGCACAGATACAGCAGCAATGAAGAAGAAACATTTAGACATTCTAGAACTGAAGAGTATGTAATATCTGAAATTAAAAATCACTGAATGGACTTAACAGCAGAATGTAGACGGCAGTAGAAAGTAAGATTTCCTTGCAGCTTAAGAATAATCAGAATAATAGAAAATAGATTGAAAAAATCCAACGGAGCCTCAGGAACATATGAAATAATATAAAAGAATGTAACATGTAAAATTGTGGCATAAAGGTTGGGGAGATAATGAAATAAATCTTAATTCTAATCTAAATATGTGAATAAACTTGGGGTAAAGAGGTAGGAGGAAGCATAAGAAATTTACCAGAAATTCACCCTGTGGGAACAAGTTCTTCTAGATATCTTCATGTTTCATCTATGGATGTCCTTTTAAGCTTTCTTTTTTTAAAAAAAATATTTTTATATAAATTTACAAGGTACATGTGTAATTTTGTTACATGGATAGATTGCATAGTGGTGAAGTCAGGGTTTTTAGTGTATCCATCAACAGAATAACATACATTATACCTATCAAGTAGTTTTTCATTACCCACTTACCCCTCACCTTCTCACCTCTCCAGGTTTCCATTGGCTAGCGTTTCACACTTGATGTCTATGTGTACACATTATTTAGCTCCCACTTATAAGTGAGAGCTTGTGATACTTGTCTTTCTGTATCTGAGTTGTTATACTGAAGATAATAGCCTTTAGTTCCATCCGTGTCGTTGCAAAATATATGATTTCACTCTTTTTTTTAATGGCTAAATGTTATACTATTGTGTATACTTTCTAAACTTTCAAAGTGAAAATGGGATCTTCTATTTCAAGTGATAATTTCCCTCCCTCCCTTCCTTCTTAATGTCTCTCCATTATATTTTGTGACGAACAACTACTTTAGTTTCTTTGTGTTAGAGTCCCACTGGAGAGTATTGATGAAACACTCTGCTTGGTTAAAAGGGTTCCATGCATGCCTACAGTGAATTGAAGTAATCTGATTCGGCAGGATTTTTTCCCCCTTGCCTTATAGATTGGGTTGAGCCTGAAAGGTCAGAGGCAAAAGGCCACCACTGGAGACTCACTTCAGTAATAGTTTCTCTCTACAACTATCATCTACTGAGAACTGCAGTTGCAGCCTGGTCTTCATGGCATCATGGACGTAAATGCTATTGATGCTGCTTTCATTCTCTTGAGGACTTCTGGGAGTATTTACTTACATCATCTCTGTACTATTGCTGCCAGTAGCTTCCTTGCACATTTACATTCCTTAAACTTCTTTTTTGCTGGATAATGAGAGTAATTTTTCCTGAATAAAATTTTTTATTTATACAAACTTATGGTGTACATAAGTAATTTTGCTACATGTGTATAATTTTATTTTTGGGGGGTTCAAGGTCTTTTATTTTCAGAGCTTGCAATAGTTGGTTAGCAATGCTAGCTAAACTGGTATAATCTGAAGGCCATCCCACCTTTCTCTTTAGGCACTCAACCAACAAAATCTCTTTCTTATAAACAAGATCATTAGCCAGTTGGGATCTCTCTCAATGCATATGTAGGTAGAAGTCCTCTCCCTGACTCTTTTCCCAACAAGATTATTTTAGAGCCAAGTGCAACCCAAACCCATAACAAGTGATCAAGTCAGGGTATTTAGAGTGTTCATCATATGAGCACAGTATATTTTTGATAAGAGTATTCACTCTACTATCAAATATTGAATTTATTTCTTCTATCTTAATGTTTATACCTTTTAGTCTACTTCTCTTAATCCTGCCTTTTCTCCCATACTTTTTAGTTTCTGTTATGTATCTTTCTGCTCTCTACTTCCATGTGATCAAATATTTTAGCTCCCACATGTAAGTGAGAGGTGATATTTATCTTTTTCTGTCTGGCTTTCACTTAAGATGATGACCTCCAGTTGCTGCAAATGATGTGATTTCATTCCTTTACCACATTTTCCTCATCCATTCAATCATGGATGAACACTTTAGTCTCCCAAGTGGCTGGGACTGCAGGTGTGAGCCACTGTGTCCAGATGAAGTCCCCCACTATTATTGTATTGCAATCTATCTCTCTCTTTATATCTAAGTGTATTTGCTTTATGAATCTGGGTATTGCCGTGTTGAATGCATATATATTTAAAATTGTGTATCCTCTTGCTGGATTTTTTTTAAAATCATTATATAATGACCTTTTTTTGTCTTTTCCTACTTTTCTTGACCTAAAGTCTGTTTTAACTGATATAGTGACTCTGGCCCACTTTTTGTTACTGATTGTGTAGAATGTCTTTTTCCATTTCTTTCCTTTCAGTTTATATGACTTTACTCATAAGTGAGTTTCTTGTAAACAGCACATTGTTGGATTCTTTTTTTTTTTAAATCAATTCAGCCATTCTGTATCTTTCAAGTAGATAATTTAAACCATTTACATTCAAGGTTATTGATATGCGAGGCTTTGTTTCTGTCATGTTGTAAATTGTTTTCTGGTTTTATGTATTGTTTCTTTATTTCTCTCTTATTGTTTGTTAAGGTTTTGTTGCATGCTCAGTTGCCTAAGATGGTGTATTGTGCTGGGCAATCCCCAGGACCCTGGGCAATGTGCTCTTTCTCAGAGCTAGGGGGTGAAGCTGAGCTAGGTTGGCTAGTGTTCAGGTTCCCCAATGGTGAGAACCAGCACCAGCCTTGGTGGACACAGGTGGGGTGATTGTTGGGTTCCAGGTGGAGTATTCAGATGAGGGACGGTAGCAGCTATGGTGAGGCTTTACCACTGGAACAGATTGTGCCATCATCAGTGCCCACAGAATAAGCTGGTGAGCTGGTGGATGAGAAAGGTGTATTCTTCCTATGTCCCACTTTTGGTGGGGTTCAACCTCTGGTTCTGGTGGCCATAGCTCACACCTAGCTCATATCTCTGCCCTGGCTGCAGGAGCAAACACCCAGCTTGTGACCAAGTCCCAGCAACAACTCTGTGCTTGCATTCCAGTAGCAGTCCTGGCAGTATTCCTTTTCCAGCACTGGCAGCTGTAGCCTGTGCCTTGGTTGTTTCTTAGCCCTGGCCCTGGCAGTATTCCCAGCTGGCTTTCCAGTCCCAGCAGTGACAGCTTGACTTCGATAACACTTCAGTCCTAGTGCCACTGGGCACAGGATAGCATTCAGTATGTGAGGTTTGAAAATGTCACCTTGCCAAAGGTACTTAGCTCACAAAGGTTGTAGGACCCAGCATGAGCTCCATCTCAGAGCAGTTCTTCCCTCATCATCTTCCAGCAGCTCCCCATGTTAGTTCCTGGGGTTGGGAGGGTCAAGGGGTTCCCCTGTGGCATGGATTGCACAATTCCACTGTGAGGCTGTAGGCTAGTGAAAGTCCATTACTCATCCTTGCCCTGCATTGGGAAGAAGTTATTCCCAACTCCCAGTCAATGCTGTCCTAGTAGATTGCTTCTTCCTTCTCCTTCCCCACTTTTGGTGTTCCCTGTCACTTCTCTGTTCAATTCTAGCATTCTCTCTTGGATGATGTATTCAAAGTGTGGCTGTCTATGTATTATTTTGTTTTTTCTAAGTGAAGGAGGTGGGTATAAAATGCTTCTAGTCATCCATCTTAAAGTCTCTCTTTGAATCAAATCCTGACAGTCCTTTAACATCTATTAGCAGCGCAATAGTAACTTGTCCAACAGAGTCTAGGCTTCTTATTTTAACACAGACCGTTTTGACATTTGTCTTGATATCCAGACTCATCTTAAGTTCTCACCAACTGCTTGAATCCCCAGCTTGCCCCGTTGCTTTATGTCTCCTCCTCCCCTTTTATACCTGTTAAATACTTGTTCAACAATTAAACACACAAACAGAAAACCAAACATGGTCAGGTATGACTGTTTCTCAGAAACCATCCCAAATAATCCCAGAAAAACGTAACCATTCTTTCCTTCATACCATCATACTATATCATATCCAAAACATACTATGTTTTCTTCTACATCTTATTTCTGAAATCAGGATGCCTTTATCATTACTGATATTTTATGATCACTGTTTATAACGTGGTTGTTGGTTCATGCGCATACTTAAAACTGGTTATTATTCATGGACACACCACTGAAAAGCTGCAAACTCTCATTGTCAACAAACTTTAAGAGAGCCATTCAAAGAAGGATTATGACTCTTAATTGTTTGAGAATCTTTTGTTGACTACTTCTCCATAAAGTCAAGAAAGAGTTGTCATCAAAACTTGCAGATACTTGTAGAAAGAGTATCAGCAACTTGAAAGAAAATCCTAGAGATATGAGTAAAGTACTCTTTCAAGAATTGCTGGATCACCAATGTTATTGAGGACACAGAAGACTCTACTGTGTGGAAAGACATAGCCATGAAGAGCTCTGACTCAAAGTGATACTAAAAAAGCTGAATACGAAGTTTCAGGAACATGCTAACCCATTTATTTTCCTTTTAGTGTATATATAATATAAAAATATACATCTAAATAAGTTTTATAAGTTCTTTCAATAAGTTTAAAGCTTCTGTTATAAAAATGTATTTAAGCAGCAGTGGCTTTCCCTTATTGATACATAGAATTATGCAACATTTTATAATCTATGGTATCTTAGATTTGATAAAATACAGTATTTCTGCATATTCTATTTTGTATCTTTCCTAGCATTTTATTTGAAATCTATTAGCTGTAAGCTTCTTAAAAGCCAGGTGATATCATCTATCTATACCTATAGATACATAATCTCCTTGCACAAATCAGTGTCTGTATGTAAAAGACTTTTATAGATCTTTCTCAAAGTAAGCTAAACAAAATATGTAAAGGAGATCAGAAGCTGGCAAAGCCAGCATTAAAAAGATCAAATGAGTCAGAAATAGTCCCAGATAAATGGTGCTCCAGACACAAACCCTCCTTAGCTAACCCCCCACCCCATTCAGTCTTTGTTGAGATCAGCATAGTCTACTGTCTCCACACTCAGAACACCTGACTCTAAGACTGGCTCTGGGGAGGATTCATAATGACTATGACAGAAGTACAAACAGGAGAGAAGCCGAGCCTAGGAACCCAGTGTAAGTTGCTATGTGGCCATGTGTGAGTGATAGATGGTCTGACCCAGAGTGGTTTGGGACCAATAGGAAGGAGGAAGAAGGCTAGGTCTGAAAGATACTGGGCTTATGTATACGGTGTTCAAACTTTTTTTAAAAATTTGCCAAACCCCACATATTGTAATTGACGTCAAAGATTCTTCATAACTGAGTAATTGGGAAAGACATAGTTTCTGGTATTTTATAAATGCTGACATTTATTTATTTATTTATTTATTTATTTATTTATTTATTTATTTATTTTGAGACGGAGTTTCGCTCTTGTTACCCAGGCTGGAGTGCAATGGCGCGATCTCGGCTCACCGCAAGCTCCGCCCCCTGGGTTCAAGCAATTCTCCTGCCTCAGCCTCCCGAGTAGCTGGGACTACAGGCACGTGCCACCATGCCCAGCTAATTTTTGTATTTTTAGTAGCGACGGGGTTTCACCATGTTGACCAGGATGGTCTCGATCTCTTGACCTTGTGATCCACCCGCCTCGGCCTCCCAAAGTGCTGGGATTACAGGCATGAGCCACCGCGCCCGGCAAATGCTGACATTTAAACATGAAACTACTACATCATTTTTAAAACTAATGGTATCCAAATATAATGATTTAATACCCACTATCATTCATTTTTAAAATATATAACTAAGTTCTTTAAAATTATATAACTTACTCTTGTCTCCTTGAATTTGAGTTTCTAGTTTCAGGAAAGTATAGTATACTAAAAAGATGCTATCAAGACTTACAAAATGATAAGCAATTTTACCTATTTTTTTTTTTAATTTAGAGGCATCCTATTTATCCAAGCCTTATATTCATTCAGAAAAGACAGGGAAAATAAAACATTGTTAATTGTATTACACCTTTACTAGGATAATGTGTTTGATATAATACTTTCATTTTATCATGTGGCTTAAACAGTTTTTTACCTAGAGGAGAAAATTTAGCTCATTAATGATCAACAGAGAGCCTAATCAGAAAGCAAGGACACATTGTCAAACCAATCAACCAAATGTCTGACTTCATTTTTTTGGAAAAAAATTTAAAACTTATTTTGAGCTAATTATAGATTCACAGAAAACTGCAAAAGCAGTAGAGCAGGGTGTCATATACACATCACTCACTGAGTTTCCTCCAGTGGTTACACCTTACATATCAAAACCAGGAAACTTACACTGGCATAATGTGTATAGTTCCACACATTTTTATTATATGTACATATTCATGTAACCATTACCACAGTCAAGATACAGAAGTGTTCTATCACTACAATGTTATTGAGGGCACAGAGATCTTCCTTATGCCACCTTTTTGTGATCACACCCGAACTTCTGCCTAACAAATATCTCTGGCTTAAATTTGTCATCTTTTTTCTGCTTATTCCCTCTGTTACCTTTTTCTTTTGTCATTTTTGTATCTCTTTTTCTTTATTGCCTCCCTGTGGATTGCTGAAACAAATTTTAGAATTTAATTTGAAGTGCTTTTGAGTGTACATCTTTCTGTAATCTCTCTCTCTCTCTTTCTCTCTCCCCCTCTCTGTGTATATGTGTGTGTGTGTGTGTGTGTGTGTGTGTGTGTGTGGTTACTCTAGATATTACTAGTATTAACATTTTACCAGTTGTGAGAAGCACAGAAACCTTACTTCCCTTTAGACCCCTTTACCCTTCCACATTTCTAATCATCTTAAACATTTCCTCTATGTACAATGAAAACTAAAGAGAATGTTGTAAGTTTGGTTTTAAACATCAAACATAATGTAGACAACTTAGAGGAGCTGAGATCTGTATTTATTCATATTTTTATTCTGTTCATTGTTTTTTCTTCATTCCTTCTTAGGAAATTACATTAGCTATTCTTTTAAGGTAGAACTACTGGTGACAAATTCTGAGTTTCCCTTCTTTTAAGAATGTAGTAATTTCGTTTTCATTCTGAATGATATTTTTTTGCTGGATATAAGATTCTGGGTTGACAGTAATTTTCTTTAAACACATGAAAAATGTTTTACTATTTCTTTTTGGCCTCCAGGTTTTCTGATAGTAAATGTGCTATCATTAGAAATTGTTACCGTTACAAGTAAGATATTTCGTTCCCACTGCATTCAAATTTTTTTCTTTCATTAGTTTTCAGAATTATTATGTGTCTTGACATGGGTGTCTTTGGATTTAATCTGGGATTAGCTCAGTTTTTTGTGTCTGTAGGCTAACATTTTCTAGATTTGGAAAATTTTCAGACATTATTTTCTTTAAATACCTTTTTAGTACTGCTCTCTTCTCTCATCTTGGGATCCTGATGACATAATTTGATATGGTTTGGCTGTATCCCCACCCAAATATTATCTTAAATTATGGGGTTCGCATAATTCCTACATGTTGTGGGAGAGACCTGATGGAAGATAATTGAATCATGGGGGTAGTTTCTTCCATACTGTTCTCATGGTAGTGAGTAAGTCTCACAAGATCTGATGTTTTTTTTCTAATTTTTATTTTTTATTTTTTAAGACGAGGTTTCACCATGTTGGTCAGGCTGATCTTGAACTCCCGACCTCAGGTGATCTGCCCGCCTTGGCCTCCAAAGTGCTTGGATTACAGATGTGAGCCATCACGCCCAGCTGATCTGATGGTTTTAGCATGGGTTTCCCTTTTTGTCTGGCTTCATTCTCTCCTGTCTGCCACCATGTAAGATGTGCATTTCATTTTCCACTATGATTATCAGGCCTCTCCAGTTTCATGGACCTGTGAATTAATTTAAACTTTTTCTTTATAAATTACAGTCTTGGGTATGTCTTCATTAGCAGTGTGAAAACGGACTAATACACAAATGTTAGATTTTTAATTATAGTCTGATACACTCCTAAGGTTTTCTTTATTTTTTCCATCTATTGTTCTGATTGGGTAGTTTCTATTGCCGTATCTTCCAGTTCACTGACTGTCATCTCCACTGTGCTGTTGAGCCCAACTGAGTTTTGATTTCAGCTACTTTATTTTTAGTCCAAAAATTTCCATTTTTATATATATCTTTTTTTCTTGGCTGAAACTTTTTTCTTTTGTTTAAACCATGTTCATAATTGCTCATTGAAACATTTTTCTCGTGAGTACTTCAGAATTTTTGTCAGATAATGTCACCATCTCTGCCACTTATATGAGATGAATGTTGATGATCTTAATTCATTCAAGTTAAGCCCTTGGTATAATTGGCTCTTAGTATGATTTTTGATTTTTTGAATTGTATCCTGGGCATTTTGAGCATCATGGAACACTGAATTTTATTTAAATCTTGTGTTTTAGCAGATATCTTTTGACATGATATCTAACATGATAGTGGTACCACACAGTTGTTGTCAGGCTGAGGTAGATGTCCAAGTTACATTAACATCCTGGTGGATGGTACCTCATTATTGCTGAGCAGGGTTCAAGGTCAGGCTCCCCATGTGGCCTTCACTAACATCATGGGCGGTAGAGGGAGCTCTAGTTACCACTGGGTGGTGGTGGAAGCTCTGGCTCCCCACTTGGCCTTCTCTGACACCATCCCAGAGGTAAAGGGGCACACTTTGTTATAGACTTCTGATGAGATGGAAAGCTGAGCTTGCTACTTGGCCTTTGTACGTGATAGAAGCATAGTCTTAGCTTTTTCCATGTTGTATGGTCAGAGTAAGGAAGTTGTTTTCCAAAAGTTTTTCTGTCTTACTGGACAGCCCTTTCCTGGTCTTTTGGCTACAGAGAACAGGCTGTTTAGGGGGCTTTCTAAAATCTCCAACATTGGTGTTTCTGGATTACTAGCTTCTCTAGCACCCAGTGTAGGGTATGTATACAAGACAAACAGAAAAACCAGGAAACTCATTGCTATGTCATTTCTTAGATCCCAAGGCCCCACACTAGTCTTTTGCCTTCTCTCCACCTTTCAGTCTTCTTATTTTTATATAAGAGTTTACAGCTGTAATTAGCAGGAGGAAGGTAGAGATATGTTTTCTCTTGTCCTAGAACTGGAAATCACTCTGACTTAATTTTTAAATTAAATAAACATGTGTCAATAAGCATGTTTTAAGGTATATAATAGGAACTCTAAAGAAAGAAATTATAGAGCACATCTTATAAAAAATGATTATCAAAACACTTAAATCAAGATTAAAATGCTTTAGATCTAATATAACTAATTTATTCCTTTGTGTACTAAGATATAAAAACAAGATAATTCATTATCTAGTTTCTCATTACTTAATTTTGTAACAACATAACGTAATATGTAGGTAAGATTATAAGTTACCAAATAGGGATTGAGATCCCAATGCTGCTGTTCTCATGACAGTATGTTCTCATGAAGTCTGATGGTTTCTTTTTCTTTTTTATTTTTGAGTCAGTGTCTTGCTCTGTTGCCCAGGCTGGAGTGCATTGGCGGGATCTTGGCTCACTGCAACCTCCTCCTCCTCCCAGGTTCAAGTGATTCTCTTGCCTCAGCTTGCGAGTAGCTGGGATTACAGATGTATTCCTGTAATCTCAGCACTTTGGGAGGCCAAGGTGGGTGGATCACCTGAGGTCAGGAGTTCAATACCAGTCTGGCCAAAATGGTGAAACCCTGTCTCTACTAAAAATATAGAAATCTGATTGTTTTATAAGGGGCTTCCCCCTTTTTGCTTGGCACTTCTTCCTGCTGCCATATGAAGAAGGACATGTTTTTTTTTTCTACTAAGATATAAAAACAAGATAATTCAATATGTAGTTTCTCATTACTTACTTTTGTAATGTAATATGTAGGTAAAATTATAAATTGCCAAATAAGGATTGGGACCCTATGCTGCTGTTCTCATGAAAGTAAGTTCTTGTGAAATCTGATGGTTTTTTTTTGCCCTTCTGCCATGACTTTAAGTTTCCTGAGGTCCCCCCAGCCATGTGGAACTGTGAGTCAATTAAACCTCTTGCCTTTATAAATTACCCAGTCTTGGGTATGATCTTATAGCAGTGTGAGAAAGGATTAATACAGGGATAATAATAAAAGCTGTGATAATCCTTAGTAAATGTGTATATGTGGTATGTGTATATCATATTTTGGTATTTGGCTTTTACATATAATTAAAAAGAAGTCAGACAGAAACAGAATAAATAACACCATTGTTTTGGTTTGACACTATAATCAAAGTTTCCTACAGATGAAATAGAAAGATACATAACCTGCTAAAAATGAATTGGCCTGGCAGCTAGTAGAATTTTATATTTTACTAATAAGGGGAAAATATTAAATTTTTCATAAGATGAAGTTTAAAATAAACACTTTAACATATAACACATACCAACTCTGAAAAGTAATTACATAGTTTATCTGTGAGTTTTATCGGATCTATCTTAAACAATTTGCAGTCCCAGAAAACATTCCACTTACATTTTAAACATCTGCATCACTAACATAGTGTTTTGGCTAATGGAAGGTGCTTTTCTTTGGAAGCTACTTTTTCCCCAGCTAATAACATGTCTTAGGGATGAGCACTGAGAATAGCTGTAAAAGAAATGCTTACATTTAAGTACATGAAAAAGAACCAATTTTTAGTGTTCAGTATTTCCCACAGATGCTCTTTTTACCTTGCTCTCAGCAGATTCATCCTTGTAAATAATGAATTCTTTGATAATAGAATAGAATAGGTAAAGTCATTAAACAAAAATCATCATTACTTTCACTTTATTTTATTTTTATTATGATTAAACCCACTTTATTGCATACCTGAATTTAGAACATTCAAGCAGGGATCCAAATTTCTCTTTGGTTTTTGCCCAAAGAGCAAATTTCTCTCTCCTTTTTTTTTTTTTTTTTTTTTTTTTTTTTTTTTTTTTTTTTTTTTTTTTTTTTTTTGCCCTGCTTCATCTTTATCAGGAAAGAGTAAATGAAACAGAAGGAATGATGGGAAGCCCTAAGACCTTACACTGTCTTGAGTAGTCATGAAAGGAAATAACTCCACCTTTTTTGTGGGGGTGGGGGCTCCACCTTTTTTTGGGCAGGGGCACCTGGTGATTTTTCACTGAGGGTGACGCAATGGCTCATTTTTGGTAGAGTTTAAAAAAAGGGCTATTGGTGAACACGGTGTATACTCAAGTAAATCTTACTTAAGAGAGGGTATAAATGGAATTTGGGAATCTGGAAATTGATTCTCTGACAACTATAGGAATTACCCTTTGGAAAATCATACTATAATGCCAGGGCTGTGAGTGCCCCAGTTTGATCATCACTGTATAGATCATTGCTCTAACTTGTGACCTTGGGGTCTACATGCTAGAACAATGAAAGGGAACAAAAGAACACTTAGGAGCATGGAGGTGATATGTGCTCAGGGATAGCACTAACACAAAAGTTGTGAGTGATAGCAGAATACCAGCTGAGTTTGAAAACTTAGAATTGCCTTTTGCCACATTGGTTAGAATAACCAAATATTTCCTTTCTGTGTACTCTTGCTGATTTCTGAAATAGTGACTCCCTGCATTAAAGTTACATAGGGGTAATCACTCATCAATATAGGTTTTTACATCAGCTGGATGGGTACAGGCATCACTAACTGGATTAATTAAATCAAATAATGAAGCTCCTCAGGATGAAAAATACTGCATTATATTCTCTCGTGACTACTTCAACTTTTGTTGATCACATTAGCATTTGCGAAGACAGGAAGCGAAACAACTTGCAGGCTTCTTTTCTAGCAGTTAAAGAAACCCTATAGGTTTTTTGCAATTGAAATTAAACCTATTGGCCAGGAATCATCAAGATTGAGCCTGAAAGCTGATGATGCAATATCTCTGAGTAGGAAAGACTGAATTGATATTATCATTAATATATTTGTTTCTGAAAAGCCAGAGTGGAAATAATTTCCTATGTCAGAAATCGCAGGCATTTTATCAGCCTCCCAGATTTACAAATACCCATTTGTTAGTGCCAATCAGGTCCAATGTGTTTAGTTTGCAAATTAACACTTCCCTTCTTTGCCTTGAGCAAGTCTTTTTTTTTTTTTTTTTAAACACTTCCCTTCTTTGCAAAGTTTTATGAGAAGGTTAACAAAAACATTTGAAGGAGCTGTAGAAAGGAAGTTACATGCAGCACAAACCAGGCAGCCAAGAGCTTTTGTAGTCCTCACTGTAGATGGAGACTGTGGCAGGCAGAACTCTCTGCTTCTTGAAGAGAAATTGCATATTGAGTGTGCGTGATCTGTGTGCCAGGATGTCATCTTGACCTGCTTTGTTCTGTATCTTGTCAAAGAGGATCGCTTTGGGGAGCTGTATGTCTGTACACTCTGGATGAACCCCTGTGAAGCAGGAAGTAGGATGGAATACTTGTGCTTTTGTTTAAAAAATGCCTGGGGCCTATATTTACAATTTTGTTAGATTCTTTATTAAAAATTTATTTGAATAAACTATAATTAATTTATGCCAGAAGAGCAAAATAGCACAAATTATGCTTCTTTTCACAGGTTATGACTGAATGAATTGATTCTAACCAGTAAATCTGTACATATGAATTTTATTTCCTGGATCTTAGTAAGTCCAGTGGAGTAATGAGCTTGGGATGGAGGCTTTATAGAGATATCTTTTAATAGACTTTTGATAAAGCACTAAGAAAGTTTATAATAATTTTAATTGATAATGAGGAAGCAGAGCAGCAGAACAGAAGATAGTTTCTCAGTGTTTAGAGACCTTGAATTTATTGTTTCCTTTGCAAATATAGTCACCCCTGATGAGAAGCCTGCAATTTCAGGTGTTTGCAGTTTCCTGACCCTTCAGAGCTACTCTCTCTGGGCTCTTTATCTGGCCTGGCTGCTGAGACTGTGGCTGTTTTATATTCATTATTTGATTAAAGACTCCACAACTTTATTAAGGAGGTATCTGTCTTGATTCGCACCTGGGAGGCTCAGAGAGGGAAGTGCTGTGCCCATGGCCACAGTTGTGGTCACTGTTGAAGTTGAGATTGATCCAGATCTACTCAGCTCTGCAGGACCGACCCTTTCCACTATATTATTCTCACCCCAACCATCAAATCAAACAGGCAGAGCGAACACAAACAGAAGGTTCTCAGGAGCTAGCTAACAGTTTGTGTCAAACAACGTGACAGCAGAGAAGTCTCCAGGAATACGCCCCCACTCTCCACTGAGCAGCAAACCCCAATTAGTTCCTGTAGTCTTGGCTTGTAGAAGAGGGATGAACTTAATTAGGCTTCACAATCCTAGCTCTATGCCTTCTACTCATCCTTTAGAGCTTAACCTAGATTTGATTCCTTCAAGAAAACTTTCCGTGACATCCCTCTAAAATGGGTTTCCAGATCATAACACTTACCAAATCATGTTTATCTATGACAAGCATGAGACCATGAGATTTGTAAGTACTTTGCTTACTGTTTTCTGGGAACTAGCAAAAATGTCTAGAATTCAAATAGTTGTTGAGTAAATGAAGAATATCACTAGCACTGTGAGTGACTTGGGAAAGCTAGATGTCTCTAGGTCTCACTTTCCCCTCGTGAGTGTTTTGTGAATGATCTCTAACACATTTCAGATAGAGTATTATGATACTAGCTGTGAGCTATGCATCCTGCTAGAAGATACTTGAGCTTCTTGATGTAAATTCCAGGAACTTTTTATTCTTATTGCTGCACGGGAAGGAAAGGACTCCGTCTTCTTTACATTGTTTCTCAGGCCCCAAAATATGTGCGCGCGCTCTCTCTCTCTCTCTCTCTCTCTCTCTCTCTCTCTCTCTCTCTCTCTATATATATATATATATATATATATATATATCTGAAGTGGATGGATATTTAGTTTCTAAAACCAACATACGAATACAACAAGTCTCCATCAGCATGATCATGTGGTTTTGTAAGGGCACAATTCTAAATCTGGCTCTGAGACAAAGTGAACATGTTCCATAACCGTCTTCATTTCAAGTTACTTAGAAGAAGTGGGAAAAGGCTCAGCTCCACACTGAGACATAGAAATGTATACCTCTAGTCACTTTTAACATTCCATTAACATTGCACAGCTGAGGATATCTGAGATCCTTGGAAGTGGAGTCATTTTTCCAGTATCCCACCAGCAGGGAGTGGCAGAGCTGGAACTAGGTCCCAGGTCTTCTAACCCTAAAGTCGAATGCATTTTTAACCCCCTATGTTCATTCCAGTAAGTCAATAATCTTTGCTCATCCAGACTAGCATCCTGAAAATCCATATCAGTGATCACACAGGAACGATTTACTGCAAACCCATTGCTGGAGATAATGGCAGGCACATACCCTGCTCCCTAACAGAATATCATTATGATGATCATGTTGAGATGAGAGCATGACTTACAGTCCACAGAACACCTTTGTTCAATACTGTTGAAATTCCCATTGAGAATCAGGAATTTCCTGCCTCTCCTTACCTCTTTGAAGAGGATCACTAAACAACTGTTATACCAATCAGTATATTTGTGTTTCCTCTCCAGACTGTCAGATTCCTCAGGGCAGTGACAATGAGTATCCTTTCTGACAATCCATACCTATCACAATAACTATCACACCGGGACACTCGCCCATAGATGCTGAATAAATGAAAGGGCTTAGAAACTGAGGTGACCTGTCTAGATTGAGTTAGCAGTGACAGAAGCTAAATAAATATTTTATTGAAACAAAATAAAACCTTAGATGACTCTGCTGGTGACAGGCCACCTAGAAATGCCAGTTTCCTTCACTGTTAGAGGCTTCTTCCAGGCTTGCTGAATTTGACTCCCCAAGACAACAGTCTTACTGGCTGTAATTCTGTGGATCCAGTCTTTCCTGCTCTGTCAATTGTCAAGCTGCTTCTCTTTTAATGCAGCATAACAAACTATTTTAATAATGCATTCTTTGTAGAATGAGGTCCTCTTAAATCTAGTTCTGATGGTCGTTTGGAAGCACAATGTGCTTATAGTCTTCAAATTTTACTGTTGAGGAAAAACTAAATCTGAATATTTCTCTATCATTCTGATAAATTTTCATCATGGACCCTCATGTGAATAGTACAATTTAGCCAATGGCCTCTTATAGGTAATAGACCAATATATCAGAATTAAACAGCGCAGAGTCCATGCATCTTTTAAAATCATCAAATACAAAGTCCTCCCGGCCACATAAATGTAAATGAAAGCTTGATTGTATCACAGTCTGCTGGCGTACAGTGCTTGTGATGATGGCCAGCATCAACTATCGATTATTAAATACAGACATGAATTTTTCCAGCAGTGTCTCCAGAGTTTGTACTCTTCAGTTTTCTCTTGTTGGCCACGTTTTGTAAAATACATATTCTTCCCTGCCTCTCCCTTATGCAGGAGGGAGGGATCTTTCTTCAGGGATCAGAACAGTGTCTTAGATATCAACCCAAGGTCTAGTATGAGAAAATTGCATTCTCTTCTCACACTCGCAGGTGATGGTGCTGTGTCTTCAGCAAAGCAAGACCGCAGTGGATTTTGGTAGGGGGTCCTGGGTTGCTACAGGAGGAGCCCACACCCCTCTACTAATTCTGATACAAGATAGACTGCAGGTGGCTTTTCCAAGAAAGCCCCTAACTCTTTCAGAATTCCTTGTTATTTCTCACCAAGCCAACACAAACTTTATAGGAGGGAAAATCCTCAAGCAGCGTAGAAAAAATTTGAGGACTCAGAGGTGTATAACAGGTGGCATAGGCAGAATGAATGGCTTAGAATGTTTTTCTTCCCCATGATCTCAGGAAGGGACACATTTTGTGCAACAGTGAATCCAGAATTTCTACATATTAACTTGAACCATGTGAAATTGAGGACAGTCAACTGTGCTTGACATATAAGAAGGGTTATTCAATATGGTGCAACCTGGTAGACGGGGCTAAGGAATAGAAGCTAGTCCGAGGTGGGGACCTGGGAGATTTGTAATTGGGTTTGCAAAAAACAACGTGATTTTACTTGTATTTTTACATTGTTCTTGTATATGAATTACTTGAGGGAAGCACTGATAGAGATTATTAGGGGTACGGGTGGAGCAAAAACCTTGTCTGTAGCCACTCCTTGACATTACTTGTTCTGGGCTTGATGGGAAAAACAGGCAAGTGAGGAATGACCCTGATATAACCATCAAAATTTAACACCAGTTTAGATTACTTTTATTTACACAGTCTTTCCTTCCTTTTTCTTTTTGGTTCTTTATTTTATTTGCCAGTGACCTGAAGAAGTTGCGAAGAGAGAATTCACCAAGAATTAGAAACTGCCCCCAAAAGATATCACCTATAAATAGAGTCAAAATTCAGTGAAGCTGAATCAGGCATATGAATCATAAGCTGTGATTTTACTAGTGTAAGCACTTAGAAAAGCACTTTTTTCAATATAAAGAGATGTATTTTGAAAATCAAAGAAAACATACTTTAGGCACTCAGTGCCAGAGTATGTCTATTTCATGTAGTGCAAGAATCCTGTCCAAACAGACGGTATGTGCATGGTACAAATAGATTCTTTGACTACTGACAAGACTTTCTCTAGCCGCTCTCTGTTTCTGGGGCTCAACTGTGTGCGTGTGTGTGTGTGAGTGATTTAGAGTATAAAAAAGTTTATTGGTATAAAAACCTCTTTGCAATCCTCTTTCTTTATCCCACTCCCCAAATATTTCTGCTTCCAAGCTTCAGCCTTAGATGTCAACCTAAGCTGTAGTTCCTTAATGGAAGGAAAGGGTGTTCTCCTCTCACACTGCTATGAAATGGTGCTGTGTTTGCAGCACAACAGAACCACTCAGGGCCCTCAGTGGGGTGGTCCTGGGATATTTAAGCTGTTTATCTACAATTGAAATCCTCTGTGAAATGTAAATACTTCTAGCAAGGGTAATATATTGCCTCTTTTATTTCTATTAGATTTTTTGTTTTTCTGTTTTTTTTTTTTTAATTGTACTTTAGGTTCTGGGGTACATGTGCAGATCATGCAGGATTGTTGCATAGGTACATACATGGCAAGCTGGTTGGCTGCCTCCATCCCCCTGTCACCTATATCTAGCATTTCTTGCCATGTTATCCCTCCCCAACCTCCCCATCCCCCTCTATTTGTTTTCTTGTATCCTAATGTTTTCCCCCCTCTTTTTGCTATGTCAGCCCTCACTGCCTCATTTCAGTCTCTCATCACTTTTGTCCTGGACTTCTGCAGCCACCTCCTAATGATGTTTCTGCCTCTAGGAAGACCGAGGTGATCTCTAACATTTGAAGCTGGCCAGTTACTCCACTGTTCAAAACCCTTTCTTTACAGAATAGGGTCATCATTACATTCATCACCGTGCCTCACCACCGATGGAAGCGTCCAGTCTCCTGCACTGCCTCTTCACACTTGTAATTTGCCACAGACTGCATGGCGCTTCACACCTCTTCTTTCGGCTCAGGCTGTCCCTTATGCCCAGAATGACTTTCTCCAAATGAAGCCCACACAGTGTTTGATATAGGCCCACTGAGGGAATGTATTCTCTTCCCGGTCCACAAGGGGGCGTGGTTTCAAAGTCAAGAAATTCCCAGCAAAATGCCCAACCTGCCTTCTTCCACCTCTCCATCCCCGAGCTTAGAGGTCTTTGTTTAACTTTTGCAGGAAGATAAGACTGCCCAGGTGAGCTCCCTTTGTTTAGAAAAGCCTGCGAGAAGCTATGGGAGGACTGTGGGCCAAAACAACAAATCAAAGGTCAGAAATCAAAGATCAGTCACTCCAGCGGAAGTTTAAAGGAACTCCTTTCATAGGACAGAAAACTTGAATGCGGCAGGAATATCTCCCAGGTTAAAAGTCCCCTTCTCCCACATCCATGGGGACTCCATTTCTAGAACCCCTTCCATGACATCGTGGGAGCTGCTTTTCTTTCTCCTTTTTCTCTGCCTAAATAAATCACTTTCTGCAAAACTCTTTGGGGTCTGATATTCACTTAAAACAAGCTCATCACGCCTGGCGGGGTCCTCTCCCCCATTCTTGGGTGAGTGAAGGACCAAGGGCCTGGAAGGACACATCCTATCAGGGGGCTGAGCCTCCCCAGTATCTTGCAAACCAGTCTCACCACCAGTGGTGAATTGGGCTTCCATACATTCATTCATTTACTTATTCTTTCTTTCTCTGCTTTGTTGTAATGGATAGAAGTTCAAATGCTAGGAGATATTGCCGTTACTTCTACTTCAGGAAAAATGCTAATTTTCAACAAGTAAAACTTTGGGCACTGGGCAGAAAGGGAGTCAGAGGGCATTTTGACTTGGATTAATTGTCTAATATTACTCCTTAGATAGGTTCTTAACTTGGGGTCCATGGACCCTGTATGTCACTGTTTCATTTTAGGAAGAAAGTCTGTAGCTTTATTTAGATTATCAAAGGAGTCCAAGACCCTAAAGATACTAAGAACTATTACCTCAGAGAAAAGTGTGTGTGTGTGTGTGTGTGTGTGTGTGTGAGAATTTTCAAAACACTTCCTTTTTATTCTCAGAAAATTTTCTTCCAGTTTGGATCATTTCTCATCACATACTATTTGCAATAAATTGCTTTTCTTTTGTGCATTTCCATTTGTGATTCAAAAAATCTTCACTGACATTTAAAGCCATTCTTTTTTTCAATGAAACCATGTTATTAGTAAAAGCAGATCTTTAACAGTCCATAAAAAACATTTAAGCCTCAGCTTCAAAGTTTTTGAAACATGCCAGACTATAGATATGATTATTTTTATCGTAAGTCTAATACTAAAGCTTCAAGTCCTAAAATGGGAGTTGGCAACAGAAGTTAAAAAGGTAAAACAATAATAATCACAATTGATATAAGAAAATATACAAGCGAGTTAAAATGTACACTTCAATCTTTTCTTGAAAATATACACTTAAATCTAACACGATAAAGCAAATACAGAGGTATGCGGACAAATAAAAAGCCTATCAAGTGCTTGGCTAAAAGGCAACTACCTAATAAGGCTGTGGCACTGAAAGATTTTTATTTCGACAGATAAATTATCTAAGATGGAGGCTGAAACTGAGAAAATTTATAAATGGGGGAATTTGCAATCACTTCGCCTGACACTTAAATATATACATCTTTGCAATGAGAGAGCAAAGCTTGAACTCTTAAAGACAAATGACAAGGACTGATTTTTTTTATGCTAGGAGGAATAATAATTTAATGTAATATTCTCACGGTTATTTTTCTTCTTGCATATGCTAAGGTTTTCTGTGACGTAGTATGCCTGAAAGTCAACCAGGAAAAAGGCTGCTTTGGGAAACTTAGGTAGGGATTGGGCTTCATTTCATTTGGATAAGGAAATAGAGGTTAAAACTACAAAAAATGAAGAGTGCAAGGTGAAGGAGAAGAAAGAATTAGGAGAAAAAGAAGAAAAGAGAGAGGAAGAATAACGAACATGAGAAAAAAGGGCTAAAAGGAGAAGGAGAGAGAATGAGAAAAAGAATGAATGAATGAATGAATGAGAGATTGCTATAACTTTGGCCTCTTAGAACCAAAGTTGGTGGGATGCAATGTCTTGCTTGGGGTTGCTGTGTGATTCTGAGGAAGCTTAAGAAGCATGTCCTTTGACCCCTAACCTGTCTGGAAAAGGGTAAAGAAGAACTGTATGGAGGCAAGATCCCAGTGGATACTACTCAGTTGAAGAATGAAAGGTGATTGCCTTTTTATAAGATCTGAGCTGGAGCCAGAGTTTATGGAGCAAAGAATTTATTTCAAAGCAAAATACATGAGCCAATGTGCTCGTGCCATGGGGTTCACTGGCTTTAGTGTACCACACCATCAAGAAGCAGCTGGACTAATGACACAGTGGATCAGTCCATTGAAGACTCAGTTACAGCTCTGGCTGGGAGACAGCTGCTTGTGCAGCCCATGTGCTGTTTAAGATGTAGGTTTGATGTGAATCAGTGACTAATACCTGGTGCTGTTTCCTTCATAGCCAGAACACAGGGTTTATGAAACTAAGATGTGGAAGTGAGAGTGGTGCATCCCACTATCATAACTCTTGGCCCCAGCATCTAGAACAAAATGTTAGAAACTGGGTGGCTTATCAAGAACAGAAATGTATTTCTCACAGTCTGGGGGCTGGATGTCTAAGATCATGGTGCCAGCATGGTCCAGTTCTGGTGAGGACCCACTTCCTGGTTGTAAACAGCTGACTTACAATAAATTTTCATAAGGAGGTAGAAGCTTGAGATAGCTCTATAACCAAATTATTCCAATAACCTTTGTTTTCTGTGTCTTTGGAATCTCCTGGCTTAAGTGTGTCAGTAATCAAGAGAAAATGTTTCTGCCAATAAATACAACAATGATGGAAGTTGAGATTGTTATCTCGCCATCTAGCATTCCTCTTGCCTCTGGAAAACAGGCAAAAATAAGAACTCTGTGTTAACTGAGGTGATGGATCCTTATTATCAATGGAAAATAGGGTTGCTTTTGTACATTAACGACAGACAGGGAGAATTCTTCATGGAACCCAGGGAATTCTCAGTGATGTCTGCTAGGTTTTCCTTATTCAGTGATAAAGATAAAACTACAGTAACCCTCTACAGGCAAGATTACCAAGGATTTGTATATTCTGTGAGTAAAAATTGGGTAATCCTACCACGTAAAGAACCCTGACCAGCTGAGTTACTGGCTGATTAGATTGGGAACATGGAATAAATAGAAAGAAAATTTAAAATACTGTAACTTTGTCACTGTTTCAGAGATAACTACTATTGTTCTTACTCATATTTTCTTACTGTTTCATGTATATATTTATATATTCTAACTTTCCCTGCTTTCCTGTTGCCTTACATATTTTATTTACGGTGAGTAAAGTTTACAAAACAGTGCATAGCTGACAGACTGTCCAGATGGAATTGAGAAAGATGTAGAGGAAGAATAGACCTTTCAGAGCTCTTGGATTTGCCCTTGGAGGCAGAGTAGTTAACAATTTATCTCCCTTTTACCGATGTCTTCTATTAGGGGCATATTTGGTGGCAGTATTTTGCATTGCATCATTGCTAAATCTGTTGCTGCTTCCTTGCAAGCATGGACAAGGTATGTGTGTGGGAGTGTTTGGCAGCCAAGTCCTCGAGTGGATTTTATTACATTATTCATAATAAGCCCCTTTCACTAATACCTGAGACTACATGAATCAGGTGGCTCTGGATGGGCCCCTAGGTAGCTTCAGGATAGGTGCTGGTTGCCAGAGGCAGCCACCATGTAATAGGGTGTTGGAACTTTCAGTCCCACCCTGCAACCTCCTGGGAGATCCAGTTAATCACCAATGGCCAATAATTTAATCATGCCTAAGTAATAGATCCTCTACAAAAGCCCTAAACGACAAGGTTAAGAGAGCCTCTGGGTTGGTGGACACATAGAGGTTGAGGTGCTCACCCCTGCATTCCAAGGGGATAGAAGCTCATGCACTAAGGATCCCTCTGGACCTTGCCCAATAGACCTTTGCATCTGGCTGTTCATTTGTATGCTTTATAATATCCTTTATAATAAACTGGTAAATGTAAGCAAAATGTTTCTGAGTTCTGTCAACCATTATAGCAAATTATTGAACCTAACAATGGGTTGTGGGAACACCTGATTCACAACCAAGTCAGACAAGCATGAGTAACGTGTGGATCAACTACCTGACTGACATCTTAAGGTGGGGAGCAGTCCTAAGGGACTGAGCTCTTAATGTATGGGGTCTGTGCTAAGATGGTTTTAATGTCAGAGTTGAATTACGTTGTAGGACGCCATTTTGTGTCCACAGATAACTGGAGAATTTCTTGGTGTGGAAAACCCACACATTTGGTGTCAGAAGTGCTGTGAGTAGAGAAACAGTTTTTTTCTTCAGCGGTTCTATCATGTAATTATTTTAACTACCCAGAAGGGATGGGAGGAGAACTTGTCAGAATTGAGAGTATGTTACAACTGCATAAGTTCGTTGTTGTCAGAATGTATCAATATTCACTGGACAGACTGGTTTATCCCCAGTACACCTGCTACTGTGATGGATCCGCTACTTACCGTAACAGGAGCATTAATTCTTAGAGGACATCAGAGATCTCTTCTAAGTATTTCCTATAATATATGACTGGAGTCTTTTCTGCTCATTCTTTCCAAGACTGGAGGGAGGAATTCTGAAAATCATTAGTTTTCTTTCTTGCTTTTTTCTTTTTCTTTTATTTATATAATTTTAAAAGCCTTTAATTCCTTTCTTTTTCTTCTCTTCCTACTCTTCTTGGCTTCTGGTAACCACTAATTTACTCTCTATTTTCGTGAGATCCTTTCTTTTTTAGCTTCCACATATCAGTGAGGACATGTGACATTTGTCTTTCTGTGCCTGGCTTACTTCACTTAACAGAATGTCCCCCCAGTTCCACCCATGTTGTTGCAAATGGCATTTTATTCCTTTTATGATCAAATAGTATTCCACGGCATATATACACCACATTTTCTGCATCTATTCATCCATTGATAGACATTTAGGTTGATTCCATATCTTTGCAATTATCAATAGTGCCACAATAAACATGCGAGTGCAGATACTCTTTTGATATACTGATTTCTTTCTCTTTGAGTAAATATTTAGTAGTGATCATATAGTAGTTCTACTTTAAGTTTTTGGAAAAATCTCTATACTGTTTTCCACAGTGCCTGTACTAATTTAAATTCCTACCAACAGTATACAGGATTTCCTTTTCTCTACATCTTGGCCAGCATCCATTATTCTGTTTTGTTTTGTTTTGTTTTGTTTTGTTTTGTTTTTAATAAAAGCCATTTTACCTGGAGTGAGATAACATCTCATTGTGGTTTTGATTTAGTGATGTTGAACATTTCTTCCCCTATGTACCTGCTGGCCATTTGCATGCCTTCTTTCAAGGAATGTCTATTCAGGTCTTTCACCCATTTTAAAATCAGAATATTTGTGTGTGTGTGTCTGTGTGGGTGTGGGTGTGTGCACGTGCACAGGTGTGCGCATGTGCTATTGAGTTGTTTAAACTCTTCGTTTATTCTGGTTATTAATCTCTTGTCAGATGAATAGTCTACAATTATTTTCTCCCATTCCATGGGTTGCTTCTTTATTATTTCCTTTGCTCTTCAGAAGCTTTTTAGCTTGATGGAATCCTACTTCTCTATTTTTGCTTTGGTTACCTGTGCTTTTGAGGTCTTTTACACATGAAAAAAAATCTTTGCCCAGATTGATGTCTTGCAGCAATTTCCAGATGTTTTCTTCTGGTACTTTCATAGTTTCAGGTCTTAGATATGTCCTTAATCCGTTTTGATTTAATTTTTGCATATGGCAAGAGATACAGGTCCAGTTTCATTCTTCTAAATATGGATACCCATTTTTTCCCAACACTATTTATTGAAGAGACAGTCCTTCCCCCAATGTCTGTTCTTGGAGCCTTTGTCACAAATGAATTAGCTGTAAATGTGTGGATTTATATTGGGTTCTCTATTCTGGCAGTGGTCTGTGTGTCTGTTTTTAGGCCAGCAGCATGCTGATTTGGTTGCTATAGCTTTGTAATAAACTTTGAAATTAGGTTGTATGATACTTCTAGCTTTGTACTTTTTGCTCAGGATTGCTTTGGCTATTTGGAATTTTTTCTAGTTCCACATAAATGTTAGGGTTTTCTTTTTTCTACTTCTGTGAAGAAATTGTATTTTTATAGGAATTGTATTGAATTTGTGAATTGCTTTGGGTAGTACAGCCATTTTAACAGTATTCTTACAGTCCATGAACATGGACTATCTTTCCATTTTTTGTGTGTCCTATTTAATTTCTTTCATCAGTGTTTTATAGGTTTTTTTGTATAAAATCATTCATTTTCTTTGACTAAATTGATTCCTACATGTTTTTTCTGTGTCGTTCTTGCACATGGGATTGCTTTCTTGATTTCTCTTCAGATTGTTCACTATTGGCATGTATAAATGCTACTGGTTTTGGTTTATTTGGTATCCTGAAACTTCACTGAATTTGATTACAAGTTACAACAATTTTTTGGATAGAGTTTTTAGATTTTTCTAAGATTATGTTGTCTGTGAACAAGGCTAATTTGACTTCTTTTCTAATTTGGATGCCCCTTCCCTCCTTTCCTCCCTCCCTCCTCCCTCCCTCCGTCCCTCCCTCCCTTCCTTCTTTTCCTTTCTTCCCTTTCTTTCTCTTTCTTCCTTTTCTTTCCCCTCCCCTCCCCTCTCCTCTTGTCTCTTTCTTTCCTTTCTCTCCTTCTTTTGCCTAATTGCTCTGGCCAGGACTTCTAGTAATATGTTGAATAAAACTGGTGAAAGTAGGCACCCTTGTCTTATTCAGATCTTAGATAAAAGGCTTTACATTTTTTCCTATTCAGACAATATTAGCTTTTGCTTTGTTATATGTGGCTTTTATTATTTTGAGGTATGCTTTTTCTATATCCAGTTTGATGAGTATTTTTTTTTAACCACAAAAGGATGTTAAATTTTATTGAATACTTTTTTAGAATCTGTTAAAATAACCATATGGTCTTTGTTCTTTATTTTGTTAATGTATCACCTTTTTTCATTGTTTTTTTTTTTTTTTTTTCTTTTTTGAGATGGAGTTTTGCTCTGGTTGCCTGGGCTGAGTGTAAGGTGCGATCTTGGCTTACTGCAGCCTCCACATCCCGGTTTCAAGTGATTCTCCTGCGTCAGCCTCCCAAGTAGCTGGGAATTACAGGCATGTACCACCATGCCAGCTAATTTTGTATTTTAAGTAGAGATGAGGGTTCTCCATGTTCGTCAAGCTGGTCTTTAACTTCTCTCTTCAAGTGATCCGCCCACCTTGGCCTCCCAAAGTGCTGGGATTACAGGCATGAGCTACTGTACCCAGCCCGATTATTGAACCATCTTTGCATCTCTGGGAGGAATTCCACTTGATTGTGGTGAATGGTCTTTTTAACGGGTTTATGAATTCAACTTGCTAGTATTTTATTGAGGATTTTCTGCATCTGTCTTCATCAAGGATATTCTCTTGTAGTTTTCTTTGTGTTATGTCCTTGCCTGGTTTGGTTGTAGAATAATGTTCATCTCATATAATGACTTTGAAAGTATTGGCTCCTCTTTAATTTTTTTTTTTTTTTTTTTTGAAGAGTTTGAGTACAATTGGTATTAGTTCTTCTTTAAATGTTTGGTAGAATTCAGCAGTGAAGCCATCAGGTCCTCGAGTTTTCTTCAATAGGAGACTTTTTATTACTGCTTTGATCTCATTACTCATTGTTGGTTTGTTGATTTTAGAGAGATGTTTATTGATATAAACTTTCCTGGGAGTACTGCTTTTGCTGTATCCCATATGTTTTGATATATTTTATTTCTGTTTTCATTTGTTTCAAGAAATTTTTGAATTTTCTTCTCAGTTGGGTGTGGTGGCTCTTCCCTGCAATCCCAGCACTTTGGGAGGCTTAAGGCAGGAAGATAACTGGAGCCCAGGAGTTCAAGAATAACCTGGGCAACAATATGATACCTTTTCTCTAAGTTAAAAAAAAAAATTTATTAATTTCTTCAGGACCCACTGTTTGTTCAGGGAAAATTAACACATGTTAATTTCCTTGCGTTTGTATAGTTTCCAAGGTTCCTCTTTTTATTTTCTAGAGTCATTCTTTTGTGGTCAGAAAAGATACTTGATATGATTTCTATTTTATTGAATTTGTTGAGACTTGTTTTGTGGCCTAAGATATGGTCTATTCTGGAAAAATTCATGTGCTGTTGAAAAGAATGTGCATTCTGCAGCAATTGGGTAAATGTTGTGTAAATGTCATTCAGGACTCTTTGGTCTAGTGTGTATTTCTTTGCAGATTTTCTGTCTGGTATTAACTCAAGTATTTCTTTGTAGATTTTCTGTCTGGATGACCTGTCCATTACTGAGAGCGGGGTGTTGAAGTCCCCTGCTATTATTGTATTGCAGTCTCTCTCTTTCTTTAAATCTATTAATGTTTGCATTTTACACATGCGAGCTCCGGTGTTGGGTGCTTAGATATTTATAATTGCTATATTCTCTTGCTGAATAGACCTTTTTATCATCATATAGTGACCTCCTTTATTGTTTTTGCAGCCTTTGATTTGCAGTCTGTTTGATCTAAGTATCGCTATTCCTGCTCTTTTTTGGTTTCCAGTTGTATGAAATATCTTTTTCCATCTCTTCCCTTTCAGTCTATGTGTGTCTTTATAGGTGAAGTGGGTTTCTTGTGGGCAGCCTGTAGTTGGCTCTCTTTATCCATTCAGCCACTCTGCCTCTTTAATTGGAGAATTGAATTCATTTATATTTGATGTTATTGCTGATAAATAAGGATTTGCTATTACCTTTTTGTTGCTTGTTTTCTGGTTGTTTTGTAACTTCTTCCTTTCTTACACTCCTCCTTTGTGGCTAAGTGATTTTCTCTGGTAGTATGTTTTAATTTGTTGCCTTTTATTTTTTAGCAAATCTATTACAGGTTTTGGCATTGTGGTTACCACAAGGCTTCCCCCAAACAACATGTATGTGTGCATATATATAAATAAATATGTGTGTATGCATATATACATATATATGTTATTTTAAAGAGATGACAGCTTATCTTAGACCACAAAGCAAAGAACAGAAACAAAAGAAGAAAAATCTACATTTCAAATCTATCCCCTCACATTTTGACTATTGTCTCATTTTGTATATTTTTTATTGCCTATTTCTCCACAGATGGCTGTAGCTATTATTGTTTTTGATAGATTTGTGTTTTGGCAGTTTCATACTAGAATGATGAGTGGATTACACATCATAATTAAAGTATTTGAGTATTCTGGGTTTGCCCATGTACTTAATTTTACCCCAGTGGGTTTTATATATTCAATGCATGTGTGTGTGTGTGTGTGTGTGTGTGTGTGTGTATGTGTCTCTGTGCACATTAGTGTGTTCTTATTTCAGGTTGAAGATCTTTCTTTAGCATTTCTTGTAGGACAAGTCTGGTGGTGGTGAATTCTGTTTTTGTTTGTCTAGAAAAGACTATTTCTCCTTCAGATTTGAAGAATAGCTTTGCTAAATACAGTATTCTTAGGTGGCAGTTTTCTTCTTTCAGCACTTTGAAAATGCTATCACTTTCTACCAGACTGCATGGTTTCTGTTTAAAAGTCTGCCAGACAAATTGCAGCTTCTTTATATGTTATTTACATCTTTTCTCTTGCTGCTTTTAGCGTCCTCTCTTTGTCCTTGACCTTTAAGAGTTTCATTATTAAGTAATTTGGGATGGTCTTATTTGGGTTGAATTCATTTGGTGTCATCTGACCTTTCTGTATCTGAATATTTATATCCTTCTCAACTTTTAGAAAGTTATTTTGTTACTACTTCTTTGAATAGACCTTCTACTTCTTGCTCTTGCTCAAATCTCTCAAAGTACCAATAAACCTTAGATTTGGTCTTTTGAGGTAATTTTCTGTATCTTTCAGGTCATCTTTGTTCCTTTTTATTCCTTCTTCCTTTTTCTCCTATGACTACATATTTTCAAATAATCTGTCTTTGAGCTCACTGATTCTTTCCTCTGTTTGATGCATTCTGTCATCAAGAGCCACTAATAAATTTAGTTCAACACATGTATTTCTTAGATTTTACATTTCTGTTTGGTTTTTAAAAATTATCTCAACATCTTTGTTAAATTTATCTGATAAATTTCTGAATTGCTTTTCTGGATTGTTTTGGAGAACAGTGAGTTTTTTTTAAACTACTATTATGAATTTTTAGTCAGAGAGCTCACTCATTGCTGTCTTGCTACGATCAGTCACAGGTTCCTTGCTATGTTCATTTGGAAGGTCATGTTTCCCTGATTGTTTTTGTTTCTTGTGAATGTATGTCTAAGTCTTTGCATTGAAAGATTGGTTATTTATTCCAGTCTTCTCTGTCTAGTTTTTTTTTTTTTTTTTAAGATATATTTTCTTAGATCTTCTTTGTAATCTACCCATTAGTCCTGTTGATTTCTTTTTTTTTTCCTGCTAGGTCACTGCTTCCTTTTCAGTACTAGATGGCACCTTAAACACAAGTTTGCTTCTACTCTAGCAAACAGTCAGAGTGCTGCCTGTCCTGAGTGAGGAAGGTCCCAAACAGGAAATCTTGATAGTATAAGAGGGCTGGCTAGGAGTTTGCATCCAGAGTACCTGTGGAACAAAGCTCTTCTTCCAGCGTGCTGTTGCTGAAGAGCCACTTTGATTTGATGTTTCCTTTGGCTGAGTTACAGAGTAGAGTTTCTAGGACTTGGAATGTAAGTCCAACCTCCCTCTTTAGTCTCTGGCTTGTCTTCAGGGCTTTCTCTCTCCAGGTACCCTGGATACTTCCTGTGGGTTGGGGCAGGACTTCTGGCAGAGAACCCATAATGGTAGGGAAGCTGGTTGTCCACCTCCGTCTCACTTTTTCTAGCATACAAACCATAAATTGGGGATAAACAGTGCAGTGCAGATTAAAGGAAGTAGCATCTTAAACATGGAAGTCCGATTTTCACTTCTCTGTGACCCCGTGAACTACCTAATCCTCGTATTGGAATTCTAAGATATTGCTGGTGATGATCTTAGCACTGTATGTTTATTTTTTATTTCCTGTGTGTGGGGTGAAGCCAGCTTGCTTCTATGCTGATATTTAGGAACTCAGAGTCCCTCCCCTTCTTGCTTTTAATTAATATATTCACTGGGCTTTGTAAGCCTGGACCCACAGCTCCTCAATTCAAGGCTCCCAGAGGACTCTGTTGGTGCTATGAGCTCCAGGTCTCTGCTTTTCCTGGCTTTTTGCTCCCTGGGGAGGGGGCGGCTAATGCTTTCTCTTAAACTACTTTACAGTCCTTTTCACTACTTCTCCTCTTCCCCACAGAAAGGAAGCCTCTGGAAAAATATTCTTCGTATCTACTGCGTAGATCTAATAGCTTTTGTGGCTAGAAAAAAAAACTCCTGATATTTTTGAAATAATGTCATACTTAACGTCATTATTTCTATCATTATTTCTAGGTACAAGCCTTTTCCAAAACTAAATAAATGCTCCTCTTCATAGAGTTTGCACTTTTCAAATAATTGCAGATGTTCTTTTTTATTGAAATTATAAATATTTATCCCTATTAACCTTTTTATTTGCATCACCCTTGGTGATTCTCAGTTCAGATTTCTTTTATAGTCTCACACTTTTCCAGGTTGAATACTTGGTGCCAAGTTAGACATGCTTTTCTAAGTTCAGCTCCACAGTCAGGAGGAAGGAAAATTTCTTCTCTCCATGAAGCAGGATCTTTATATTTACCTTAAGATAGGTCTCTTTGTGGTGGTGGTGGTGGGGGCGGGGCGGGGGTAGACTGGAATGATAGCTTTCATGTAATATTACAAAATGTGCATGTTCTATATCACTTTCAGATATTTCCTGTCTTTCCCCTTTTTTCCTTCCTTGTATTTTTAACCATCGTGAGTTTATTTATTACTCTGTTGTCTTTACTCGTATTAGCAACAGCTCTTAATTTTGCATCATCTGCAAACTTGATTTAAGTACCCTTTGCTGTCTCTGCAAGATCATTAATAAAGATGTCAGCCAGAGCAATTTTAGAAAGTTGCTATGACACTTCTTCATCTTCAAGAAAAAAGATGTAGCCAAAGGTTTCTTTGATCTAAAATATTGAGATCTTCTCCTTGTTTGTTTGACTTTGAAGGCCTTCACAGTGTCTTCTGAGAGACAGCCCACCTCTTTAGCAGAGACTTGGCTGCATGCTGCTTCTTGTCATGTTTTCACTGTGTGTTAAAATTAGTTTTCTTAAAAATGCAAACTTAGGATAAAATTGTCCAGTAATTCTGAAGGTTGACTTTCTTGCCATCCAGATGGCAGAGGGCTTGGGGTCAGGTTTAAAATATTTAAAGATAAAAAAAGAATATAATATAATTACTTATTCCCACCTAAGTTTGTTGTCTGAGATTTATTCTTGCTGTTATTTGGCTATCTGGTTGCTCAATTACCAGTAAACTAAAACAATGACTGCTTTACCAATCATTACAGCGTTTCCACTACTGACATAAGGGAAAAAGCATCCTTAGATATTTTGGGAACAGTGAACAAAGGATCTTTGAGGACCAATTATGTTCTAGCAGGTGTGGAAGAGATTATTGTCCCCAGTCATCCCTTTCCTCCTGCTTCCTTTAAGTCATAGAGCACACTGATCCCTCTGCTGCTGTATTTCTTAGCCTGCCATATAGCTGTATGATCATGTGACCAAAGTTTGGCAAATGAGATTTAAGCAGAGTGATGTGAGCCACATTTGCTACACACCCTTAAAAATAATGGTGCTTGAATTTGCCGCTTTCTTTTTCACTTCCTGTGGGCTAGAACAGGGACATGGTACCAACTTAGCTTTGATCATGCATAAAATTAACAAAAACAAAAGCAAAAACCCAGAGGAAGGTCAGGTACCAAGATAAAAGAAACCTGGTTCCCTGAATGACCTTGTGAGATGGAGCTATTCAATGAACCTAGAGTAGCCACATGATTAAATGAGAGAGAAATAAACCTTGTCTGATTAAGCTGGTATGTTTATTTTGTCTCTTTGCTACAGCAGCTTAGCATTTGCCTTAGCATATAACACAAATGTCAATCTTTGTTACAATAAATCTTTCTCAAAAATATGAATAATGATGATATATTCTGTTTAAGAAGTAGAGATAGATTCCAAAAGTTTCAAAAGAAAGATTTGATGTTTAAGTTTTAGGCAACACCATATACATGAATGTATAGCTTTGTGCCTGAATTTTGCATTTCAAATATAATGAGCAGTTCCATCTCCCCTTTCTCCTCATATCACTAAATGGTCTTAGGAAACTTTTTTTTTGAATGGTATGATATCTGGGTATGCATAATTGATTAATAAATCTCATGTTGTGGGGTATTTAAATCATCATTTCCAGGTTTCCATTTTATTTGTAGTGCTACCATGAATATTTGGTAAATAAATATTGGTTTTCACTTTTTTATATTTTCCTAAGGATGGCATCTTAGATGGAGAACTGGTTGTATCATCTTACTCTTTTTTCTAACCCTGGACCACCCAAGACCCATCTTCAAAGAGCACTAGTACCAAAACTTTTCCTCATGTACTCCAGAAAGAAAATATTTTAAAATCAACTTTTACCTAAACTTGCTTCTAGAATCAAATTTGTTCTCTCTAATATGCACTTCAGGGCCCTCCTCAGTTAGCCCACAATTTACCTTTCACAACTGTATCTTTTATTATGCCTGTATATGAACACTGCTACAGTTCAAATACTCTATTCTAACTTTTAATCACACCTTAACATTTCCTATCTCCATGCCCTTTCACCTTTTGCCACATAGTCAGACTGTACCCATTCTCAAAGATACCTCTTAACAGTCACTTTCTCTGTTTAGTCTTCCCAGTGCATACAGTCCACTTAGATATCAGATACCACAGAACTGTTGGAGGACTCCTGTTTTTATTGTGTGCATTGGGCAACATGCAGTGTAACTCATGCAACACCTTAGAATAGCAGTGAATGACTACCTTTGCGTGGTTTTTGAAGTTTTACACGTGTATTGTCTTAGTCCATACAGGCGAGTATAACAAAATGCTGTCAACTGGGTGGCTTTTAAACAACAGAAGTTTATCACTGTTCTGGGGACTAGCAGTTCAACATCAGAGTGCCAGCATGTTGGGTTCTGGTGAGAACCCTCTTTCTAGTTGCAGACTGCCAACTTCTTGTTGCATCCTCACATGACAGAGAGGGTGAAGGAGCTCTCTGGCTTTCTTTTATAAGGGCACTAATCCTGTTTTTGAGGGTTCCACCCTGATGACCTAATTATATCCCATAAGCCACCTCCTAATATCACAGTCATGTAGGAGCCCGATCTAGACTCTGTGTGCTCACAAACCTCCTGCCAAACCAATCGACAACAGATAAACTTCTTGGCCAAGGGCAAACAGTACAGCTGACTGCAGTGGTGAGGGAGACACTGACTGATAGAGAAGGGAGACACATGCTGGTAGCACAAAGTGCTGGACTCCAGAGTTAACAGTCAGACTCTGTTGGGCCATTTTCAGATATGCCAGCAGAGGAAACCAGGTGAAACAGAATGGAATTCAGAGCAAAGAATCCAAGGAAGGTCGAGATGAGAGAATTCCTCCCGAGGAGGAAAGATTAAGTGCCTGCCTCAGTCCCTAACACTTACAATTCTAGTGAAATCAGAATTACCTGGCTTAGACATACTTCTTTTTCTTACTTTGAAACAGCCTTATAATAAATCATCAATTCATTTGAATTATCTTGAATGGGTTTCTGTTCATGTGACTTAAAATAACTTGAATACAATGTCTAAATTCTTTAATGGTGGGAAGACTATGTTCTACACTTTTGCCTCTTTTGAAGGATTGCCCTATAAATTAGTCTAAGTAATTAAAAAGTCTTTTCTATGTCTCTTCACAATCTGTTATTCTATCAAAAAGGATATGCTTTCCAAAAATGTAACGCATTATTCTATATATTCTTTTTTTTTTTTCTGGTTTTGTTTTAAGGAGCGGAGAATTTAATAGGCAAGGGGCAAGAAGGAAGGGAGAAGGAAGAAGCTCCCCTTTACAGAGGCAGAGGGAGGAGGGCACCAAAGCTGAGAGGGGGAACCCTTCATTCTAGATAATCTTACAACTTCAATATTTGTATGGGTATGACTGGATTTAAGCCCCAGTTCTATCATTTACTAGCTGTGAGATCTCACTAAAGAGAGAGGTTTATACCAGAAAACTCCTGGAAAGCTCTTTATACTGTTGGGATTGGAAACCATGATTAACCACCAGGGAAATAAATTTGAGTTAGTGGCCTAACAATTACATTCATAATTTTCCCACTGAGCAAGTGCCATGCATAGAATAAAAATACAGAATTTTCAATAAAACTAAGCTCATCAACAGAGCAAATGAAATATTTACTATATTTAGGGTTGGAAGATGCGGCACTCTATTTAGGTACAGTATGTGTGTATATAAAATACCATTTAAGGGAAAATAAATGTAAAATTGGAAGATAATTGAGAATAATTATTACTGAATAAAATTTTAAAAATCTAAGACAGAGAATAAGATATTTAAGGCAATACACTACCAAACTTTGTTATAAGTGTTCATATTTGACAGAAATCTTTATTTGGGGAGAGTAATAACAAGAGCTCACATTCATGGAGTACTTAATACTTGCTTCATTGCTTTTTGCATATACTAAATTAACCTTTAAACAGACCTATAATGTGAATTATGTAATATTTTTCATTTTACAAAAGAGAAAATTGAAGTTTAAGCAATAATCTCATTTTCCCATGGATTGAACACAGATAATCTCTCTTATATTCATGCCACACTATAGCACTTCATTTAAAACTCTTTCTACATGTAAGAGTGAACAAGAACAACAAATTCATAAGTATATCATGGTGTTTTTGCTTATACCTGATAGAGCAGGACCTTCAGAGCTTTGTCAAGTTCAGCATAGTTATTTCTAGCAGTACCTGGGGGTGTTTTGTATTTGTTAATGACCAGTCCTGATTGGCGACCATGGTGTGCTGCAATTACCTGGGGTCAGGTAATTGAAAGGATTCACAGGACTCTAACAAGGTATACTTATGAAAGATTTATTACAGGCAAAGGATACATAACACCAGGAGCAAGAAAGCATACAGCAACATTATGACGGCCAGGAACACCTGAGCCCAGTGTCGTCCTCTCTCAGTTGCACAGACTATGCTCTCTATCTCAGGATCACGATTCACCAACATGAGAATAAGATATCTGTCTCAGGCAAGGTGAAGATATCTGTCTCAGGCAAGGTGAGAAACAACTTTACTGAGTTGTCTTTTACTCTTCTAATCAAACAGCTAACATCAAGCTGAATGGCCAGGTAAACCAGATGAGGACCATCAATCTATACATTTTCACCAAGCAATGTAGACAAGCTGGCACCCAGTGCCTCTGGGGGGCATTCCAGGCTTCAAACAACACATTGCAAATCACTAGCTAGTACATTTTACCCCTATTTTGGCCCAGGGTCTGTACCATGGCTCCAGGCATCCCTGAAGATGCTGTAGATAAGCTATAATTTAATCTTATTTCTACACATGTGGATTTGTCATTTAAGAAGTTCTTCCCCTTGCTCTAGCCCAGTGCTGTCTACTAAACTTTCTGTAAAGATGGAACTGTCCTTGATCTACAGTATCCAAGAGGGTAGCCATTAGCCACAGGTGGCTCACTTAAAATATGGTTAGTGTGACAGAAGAACTGAATGTTAAATTTCATTTAATTTTAGTTTAGCCACATGTGGACAAATGGCTACCATACTGGACAGTATAGCTATAGCTTCTCCCTGTGCTTGACTCTGCTGTATCTTTTGGGCATCGTTGTGTCTGCCAGGAACCGTTGATGCTTCCGTTTGGTACTGCCTTTTCTTCTGGGCAATGCTGCCTCTGGTAGGCACTGCAGTCACTTCAAATGAATATGGCTCTGTCCACTGGTCACTGCTATGCCCTCTTCTGAGTATTGTAGTGGATATTCTGTGGGACCCAAATTGAGTGGTAGTCACTTTTAATCAATTTGCCTATCCAACAGCTATTCCACACCCCACTTACTTACTAGGAGAAGCTGCCTCCTACTCTAGAGATGGAAAATCCCAGCTTTCCTTTTTCTATTCTTCCTTGTATTGATAGCATGGGCACATGACCCAACCCTGGTGAATGTGATCTGGAAGAGTGCATACATGCACTGAATACATGCAATGGATGGAATGTTTGTGTCATCCCCAAACTCACATGTTGCAGTTCTAACCCCCTAGTGTAATGACATTGAGAGGTCGGCCTTTGGGAGGGAATTAGGTCATGAAGACCAAACCCTCTGAATGGGATTGGTGTCCTTAAAAAAGAGAACCCGGAGAGCTCTCTCACTGTCCCTCTGCCACATGAGAATAAAATAAGTCAGTCGTCTGCAACCCAGAAGACAGCTCCTCTGTAATGAAAGAGAGATGCGTGGGAAGAAACAACTCTTTTCTTCACCTAGATATTGGGAACTGTGGTAACTCCCGTGGGACTACTACGCAGGGGCAAATCTGAGGACTGAATCAATGATCTGAGGATGCTAGCACAGAAGCAGGCTGGCTCCTGATGACATTAAGTTGCGTGACCAAACCAAACCTGGAAATAGCTACTTCCTGATTCTTCATTATGTTCAATAATAAAATTGTCCTTCAAATCTCAGCGTAGTTAATTATAGCTTCATCTCTCCAAAGATGTGACTGCATGGTGGGTGGGGGTAGGAAATAATTATCATTGATAACATCATATTTTACTCTAAATTTCTCCTATTGAAGCTTTGTTACTCAAAAAAAAAAAATCTTAAAAAGTAGATAGAGGGAAGAAATATATATAACAAACCCTTCCAGCCAGCTTGACTGAACAGGACCTTAACTGTAGGTAGAAACAGCCACTGCAAGAGCATGTTGGAATGCTGATGGAAAAAAACAAAACAGAGAGGACGAAGTGAAAAAAAAATCTCTGCAAGTAGAGATTGAATGTTGTCAGAAAAAGGAAAATATTTTTGATATAAAAGTTTTGATTGTTTTTCATGTTTACATTTCTCTTTCTTGCCTCTTTAACTTTTCCTTCCCGGTTTATCTAACTGCATTACTTCATCTAATTTGCTTAGCATTTTTAGAGAAATAAAACATCTCATCATGGAAACACTTCATAGACCACTCATTGTCTTCTCTCCAAGAAGCAACCACATTCCGAAATGGTTGTTCATTTTTCCCATGCAAGATCTTATTACTTAGTAGATATTTATGTAGAAATAAAATCTAGTATTGCATTTCATGTTTTTAAACTTTTAGTAGAGTCGACCACACTCTACATCTCTTTCCAATTTGCTTTGTTTTGTTGTTTTGTTTAGCATTGTTGATATTTTTTCGTCTTGAAACATGAAAGCTCCATTTTATTACATTAAGAGCTACACACAAAATCCATTGATTAAATATGCCAGACTCTGGACAGACCAGCGTGTGGAGGCTTGCACTGTGAATTTTAGCTTCAGATCAACTGCGAAAACAAAACAGCAATCCCAAGAGGATTCACAGACCCTCTTAAGGAAGCAGTCTGCTCTGGCAGGAACTGGAAGACACCCCAAATACTGTGAGTGCCCCAACTATGGAAGTGGGAAAGGGAGAGCCTCCTTTCCCTAACACACACCCCAACTGGAAAAACTGAAGAACTGTTTGCAGAAATTTCCGACCTTACCTGGAACTGAGTCAATTTACAATGCCGAGCAGAATACAGGGGTAGAGGAAGCAGCAGAAAGGCCCTTGAGCTCACTGGGTCCCCAAGCAGGGCATTCCTGCCTGGCACCACAAGGATCCATCTGGAGGGTGACCAGAGATGTGGGTGATAAAACTCCACAGGGAGAAGGAAATCTCTAGTTGAACTGTGTAACAATTTGAACAGGGTGAGAAGCCTCCTGGCCAGAACTCAGGGGAGGGCACAAATTCATTGTGTAGACTCCACAGGCCAGGGAAGAACCCAAGACCTTTTCTTTCACAGCTGGGAAGTAAGTAGCCTGGGACAAGTTTTCAAGCCTAGCTTGCCCACAGCCTAGAAACAGACTTAGGGCTGTTGAGGGTGGTGGGGGTAGGATGGAGGGAATGAGATCAGCTCTTTGGTTTGCATGGGAGCTGGGTGAGGCCTATGACTGCTGGCTTTCCTCCACTTCCCTGACAACCTGCATGTCTCAGCAGCAGCAGCAGCCATAACTGGAGATACACAACTCCAGTGACCTGGAAATCTCACTCCTATCACCCACAGCAGCCGAAGCTAGACCTGCCCAAGGAGAGTCTGAGCTCAGACATGCCTAGCCCTGCCTCTAGCTGATGGTCCTTCCCTACCCACCCTGAGAGTATAAGACAAAGGACATATAATCTTGGGCTCTGTCCACCACTGGTCCCTCTCCATACCAGCATAACTGATGCTCTCTGGAAAGCACCACCTCCCGGGAGGAGGACGACCAGCACAAAAATAGACAGCCAAAAGCTAAGAACATTCAGAGGCTGTTGCCCACCCCTGCTGCCTCTACCGGAAAAGGCACTGGCGTCCACAGCTGAGAGACTCATAGATGGCTCACATCACAGGACTCTGTGCAGACAACCCCTAGTACCAGCCTGGAGCTGGGTGGACTTGCTGGATGGCTAGGCCTAGAAGAGAGACAACAATCACTGCAATTCAGCTAACAGGAAGCCACATCCATAGGAAAAGGGGGAGAGAACTACATCAAGGGAACACCCTGTGGAACAAAAGAATCTGAATAGCTTTCAGCCCTAGACCTTCCCTCTGACAGAGCTTATGCAAATGAGAAGGAACCGGAAAACCAACCCTGATAATATGGCAAAAGACTCTTTAACACCCCCCGAAGGATTACACTAGTTCACCAGCAGTGGACCCAAAACAAGAAGAAATACCTGATTTACCTGGAAAAACAACTCAGGAAGTTAGTTATTAAGCCAACCAGGGAGGCACCAGAGAAAGGCAAAGCCCAATGCAAGGTAGTCCAAAAATTGATGCAAGAAGTGAAGGGAGAAATATTCAAAGAAATAGATTAAAGAAAAAATAATCAAAAATTCAGGAAACACTGGACATACTTAAGGGAATGCAAAATGCTGTAAAGTCCCAGCAATAGAATTGAACAAGTAGAAGAAAGAAATTCAGAGCCCAAAGACAAGGTCTTCTAATTAACCCAATCCAACAAAGACAAAGAAAAAAGCATAAGAAAATATGAACAAAGTCTACAAGAAGTCTGGGATTATGTTAAACAACCAAACCTAGGAATAATTGGTGTTCCTGAGGAAGAAGAGAATTCTCAAAGCTTGGAAACCATATTTGGGGGAATAATTGAGGAAAAATTCCCAGTCTAACACTGAATGTAAATAGCCTAAATACTCTACTTAAAAGATACAATATGTTTGAAAGAATTATCTCCTCTTTAATTTTCTGGAAGGATTTGAGAAGAATTTGTATTAGTTCTTCTTTAAAGTTTGGTAGAATTCAGCAGTAAAACCATTAGGTTCTCAGCTTTTCTTTTATAGAAGACTTTTTTCTTTTTTTTTTTTCATTAATTTTTATTATTTTTTAATATATATACTTTTTGTTACATTTTAGGTTTGGGGGTACATGTGAAGAACATGCAAGATTGTTACATAGGTACACACATGGCAGTGTGATTTGCTGCCTTCCTCCCCATCACCTGTATCTGTTATTTCTCCCCATGCTATCCCTCCCCAACTCCCCACCCCCTGCTGTCCCTCCCCTATTTCCCCCTGACAGACCCCAGTGTGAGATGCTCCCCTCCCTGTGTCCATGTGTTCTCATTGTTCAACACCCGTCTATGAGTGAGAATATGCGGTGTTTGGCTTTCTGTTCCTGTGTCAGTTTGCTGAGAATGATGGCTTCCAGGTTCATCCATGTCCCTACAAAGGATGCAAACTCATTGTTTTTGATGGCTGCATAATATTCCATGGTGTATATGTGCCACATTTTCGCTGTCCAGTCTATCATCGATGGGCATTTGAGTTGGTTCCAGCTCTTTGCTATTGTAAACTGTGCTGCAATGAACATTCGTGTGCATGTGTCCTTATAGTAGAATGATTTATAATCCATTGGATATATACCCAGTAATGGGATTGCTGGGTCAAATGGAATTTCGATTTCTAGGTCCTTGAGGAATCGCCACACTGTCTTCCACAATGGTTGAACTAATTTACACTCCCACCAGCAGTGTAAGAGTGTTCCTATTTCTCCACATCCTCTCCAGCACCTGTTGTCTCCAGATTTTTTAATGATCGCCATTCTAACTGGCGTGAGGTGGTATCTCAATGTAGTTTTGATTTGCATTTCTCTAATGACCAGTGATGATGAGCATTTTTTCATATGTTTGTTGGCTTCATGTATGTCTTCTTTTGTAAAGTGTCTGTTGATATCCTTCGTCCACTTTTGAATGAGCTTGTTTGTTTTTTTCTTGTAAATCTGTTTCAGTTCCTTGTGGATTCTGGATATCAGTCCTTTCTCAGATGGGTAGATGGTAAAATTTTTCCCATTCTGTTGGTTGCCGATTCACTCTAATGACTGTTTCTTTTGCTGTGCAGAAGCTGTGGAGTTTGATTAGGTCCCATTTGTCTATTTTGGCATTTGTTGCCAATGCTTTTGGTGTTTTGGTCATGAAGTCCTTTCCTACGCCTATGTCCTGAATGGTTTTGCCAAGATTTTCTTCTAGGATTTCTATGGTGTTAGGTCCTACATTTAAGTCTTTAACCCATCTGGAATTGATTTTAGTGTAAGGTGTCAAAAAGAGATCCGGTTTCTGCTTTCTGCACATGGCTAGCCAGTTTTCCCAACACCATTTATTAAACAGGGACTCCTTTCCCCATTGCTTGTTTTGGTTAGGTTTGTCAAAGATTGGCTGGTTGTAGATGTGTAGTGTTGCCTCGGAGGCCTCTGTTCTGTTCCATTGGTCTATATCTCTGTTTTGGTACCAGTACCATGCTGTTTGGATTACTGTAGATTTGTAGTATAGTTTGAAGTCCAGTAGTGTGATGCCTTTAGCTTTGTTCTTTTTGCTGAGAATTGACTTGGCTATGCAGGCTCTCTTTTGGTTCCATATGAAGTTTAAGGTGGTTTTTTCCAGTTCTGCAAAGAAGGTCATTGGTAGCTTGATAGGGACAGCATTGAATCTGTAAATTACTTTGGGTAGTATCGCCATTTTCACGATATTGATTCTTCCTAGACATGAACATGGAATATTTCTCCATCTGTTTGTGTCCTCTCTTATTTCATTGAGCAGTGATTTGTAGTTCTCCTTGAAGAGGTCCTTTACGTTCCTTGTTAGTTGTATTCCTAGATATTTTATTCTCTTTGTAGCAATTGTGAATGGCAGTTGGTTCTTGATTTAGCTGTCTTTAAGTCTGTTATTGGTGTATAGGAATGCTTGTGATTTTTGCATATTGATTGTGTATTCTGAGACTTTGCTGAAGTTGCTTATCAGTTTCAGGAGATTTTGGGCTTAGACGATGTGGTCTTCTAGATATACAATCATGTCGTCTGCAAATAGAGACAATTTGACTTCTTCTTTTCCTATTTGAATGGACTTTATTTCTTTTTCTTGCATGATTGCTCTGGCTAGAACTTCCAGTACTATATTGAATAGGAGTGGTGAGAGAGGACATCCTTGTCTAGTGCTTTATTTCAAAGGGAATTTCCAGTTTTTGCCCATTCAGTATGATATTGGCTGTTGGTTTGTTGTAAATAGCTTTTATCATTTTGAGATACGTTCTGTCAATACCCAGTTTATTGAGGGTTTTTTAGCATAAAGCGCTGTTGGATTTTGTCAAAGGCCTTGTCTGCATCAATTGAGATTATCATGTGGTTTTTGTCTTTGGTTCTGTTTATGTGGTGGATTATGTTTATAGATTGTTTATGTTGAACCAGCCTTGCATCCCCGGGATGAAGGCTACTTGATCATGGTGGATAAGCTTTTTGACATGCTGTTACAATCAGTTTGCCAGCATTTTATTGAAGATTTTTGCATCTATGTTCATCATGGATATTGGCCTGAAGTTTTCTTTTCTTGCTGAGTCTCTGCCAGGTTTTAGTATCAGGATGATGTTGGTCTCTTAAAATGATTTGGGAAGGATTCCCTCTTTTGGGATTGTTTGGAATAGTTTCAGAAGGAATGGTACCAGCTCCTCTTTGTATGTCTGGTAGAATTCGGCTGTGAACCCATCTGGACCTGGGCTTTTTTTGGATGGTAGGCTCTTAATTGCTGCCTCAACTTCAGACCTTGTTATTGGTCTATTCAGGATTTCGACTTCTTTCTGGTTTAGGCTTGGGAGGATGCAAGTGTCCAGGAATTTATCCATTTCTTCAAGGTTTACAAGTTGATGTGCATAGAGTTGTTTGTAATAATCTCTGATGATGGTTTGAATTTCTGTGGAATCTGTGGTGATATCCCCTTTATCATTTTTTATTGCATCTATTTGATTATTTTCTCTTTTCTTTTTTATTAATCTGGCTAGTGGTCTGTCTATTTTGTTGGCCTTTCGAAAAACCAGCTCCTGGATTTATTGATTTTTTGAAGGGTTTTTCGTGTCTCTATTTCCTTCAGTTCTGCTCTGATCTTAGTTATTTCTTGTCTTCTGCTAGGTTTTGAGTTTTTTTGATCTTGCTCCTCTAGCTCTTTCAATTTTGTTGATAAAGTGTCAATTTTAGATCTCTGCTTGCTTCTCATGTGGGCATTTATTGCTGTATATTTTCCTCTAGAGATGGCTTTAAATGTGTCCCAGAGATTCTGATATGTTGTGTCTTCATTCCTGTTGGTTTCAAAGAACATCTTTATTTCTGCCTTCATTTCATTGTTTATCCAGTCAACAATCAAGAGCTAGTTGTTCAGTTTCCATGAAGCTGTGCAGTCCTGAGTTAGTTTCTGAATTCTGAGTTCTAACTTGATTGCACTGTGGTCTGAGAGACTGTTTGTCATGATTTCTGTTCTTTTGCATTTGCTGAGGAGTGATTTACTTCCAATTATGTGGTCAATTTTAGAGTAGGTGTGATGTGGTGCTGAGAAGAATGTATATTCTGTGGATTTGGGGGGGAGAGTTCTGTAAATATCTATTAGGATTGCTTGATCCAGGTCTGATTTAAATTCCTGGATATCCTTGTTAATTTTCTGTCTCGTTGATCTGTCTCATATTGACAATGGGGTTTTCAAGTCTCCCACTATTATTGTGTGGGAGTTTAAGTCTCCTTGTAAGTCATTAGGAACTTGCTTTATGTATCTGGGTGCTCCTGTATTGGGTGCATATATATTTAGGATCATTAGCTCTTCTTGTTGCATTGATCCTTTTACCATTATGTAATATTCTTTCTTGTCTCTTTTGATGTTTGTTGGTTTAAAGTCTGTTTTATTGGACATGAGAATTGCAACTCCTGCTTTTTTTTTGCTCTCCATTTGCTTGGAAAATCTTCCTCCATCCCTTTATTTTGAGCCTTTGTGTATCTTTTATGGGAGATTGGTTTCCTGGATATAGCACACCGACGGATTTTGGCTTTTTATCCAGTTTGCCAGTCTATGTCTTTTGATTGGGGTATTTAGCCCATTTACATTTAGGGTTAATATTGTTATGTGTGAATTGGATCCTGCCATTTTGATGCTAGCTGGATGTTTTGCCGGTTAATTGATGCAGTTTCTTCATTGTGTTGCTGCTCTTTGCCATTTGGTACGTTTTTGGAGTGGTTGGTACTTGTTGTTCCTTTCTATGTTTAGTGGCTCTTTCAGGAGCTCTTGTAAAGCAGGCCTGGTGGTGATTAAATCTCTGAGTACTTGCTTGTTCACAGAGGATTTTATTTTTCCTTCATTTATGAAGCTTACTTTGGCTGGATATGAAATTCTGTGTTGGAAGTTCTTTTCTTTCAGGATGTTGAATATTGGCCCCCACTCTCTTCTGGCTTGTAGGGTTTCTGCTGAGAGATCTGCTGAGTCTGATCGGCTTCCCTTTGTGGGTAACACGACCTTTCTCTCTGGATGCCCTGAGCATTTTCTCCTTCATTTCAATCCTGGTGAATCTGACGATTATGTGCCTTGGGGTTTCTCTTCTTGAGGAATATCTTTGTGGTGTTCTCTGTATTTCCTGAACTTGAATATTGGCCTGCCTTCCTAGGTTGGAGAAGTTCTCCTGGATAATATCCTGAAGAGTATTTTCCAGCTTGGATTAATTCTCTCCATCACATTCAGGTACACCTATCAAACGTAGATTAGGTCTTTTCACATAGTCCCACATTTCTTGGAGACTTTGTTCATTCCTTTTTATCCTTTTTTCTCTACTCTTGCCTTCTCGTTTTATTTCATTGAGTTGATCTTCGACCTCTGATATCCTTTCTTCTGCTTGGTAGATTTGGCTGTTGAAACTTGTGTATGCTTCACAATGTTCTTATGTTGTGTTTTTCAGCTCCATGAATTCACTTATATTCCTCTCTAAGTTGGTTATTGTCATTAGCATTTCATGAAATCGGTTCTTAGTTTCTTTGCATTGGGTTAGAACAAGTTCTTTTAGCTCACAGTATTTTCTTATTACCCACTTTCTGAAGCTCGATTCTGTCATTTCATCACACTCATTGTCCATCCAGCCTTGTTCTCTTGCTGGTGAGGAGTTGTAATCCCTTGTAGAAGGAGAAGCTTTCTGGCTTCGGGTGTTTTTCTCCTTTTTGTGCTGGTTTCTTCCCATCTTTGTGGATTTATCTATGTGTGGTTTTTGTGGTTGGTGATTTTCAGATGAGGTCTCTCACTGGAGGTCCAGTTTGTTGATGATGAAAGTTATTTCTTTCTGTTTCTTAGTTTTCCTTCTAAGAGTCTGGCCCCTCTGCTGTAGGACTGCTGATGTCCAGTCCTGGCCCTGTTTGCCTGGGATCACCTGCAGCAGCTGTAGGACAGTAAGGGTTGCTGCCAGATTCTTCTTCTGCCATCTTTGTCCCAGAAGATTACCCACCAGATGTCAATCTGAGCTCTCCTTTATGAAGTGACTTGTTGAATATACAGGGGTCAGAGAGCTGCTTGAGGAGACAGAGTGTTCTTTATAGGAGCTCAAGTGCTGAGCTGTGAGCTCTGTTGTTCATTCAGAGTTGCTGGGCAGGTACATTTAAGTCTGCTGCATTAGCACTCATAAACCCCTTTTTTTCCCCAGGTGCTCTGTCCTGGGGATTTAGGGCTTTATTTATGAGTTTCCCTTGTGCTGCTGCCTTTTTCTCAGGGCTGCCTTGCTCAGTGATGAGGCAGCATACTCACTGCCTGCAGAGGCTTTGCTGAGCTGCTATGGGCTCCACCCAGCTGCTGTGTGAACTTCCCTGCAGTCCAGTTTATACTGGTGTAGTTAGAACTGCTTCGACAATAGCGGGCTGCCTCTGCAATTGCAAACTACCTCCATAGTGGCAGACTGCCTCAGTAATGGTGGACACCCCTCCCCCACAGAACTGGACCATCCCAGGTTCAGCTGTGGTTGCTGTGAAACTCTCGATCCAGAGTGTTTCCAATGGCTTTTTTTTTGTGGGGGTGGAACCAGCTGAGCCTGATCACCTGGCTCCCTGCCTCAGAGCATTTTTTTTTTTTAAGTGGAATGGTCGACTGTCTCCCAGGTGTTCCAGCTGCCTGTTGAAAAGGCACCGGGATCTGTGTGATTTCCCGTGCAGTGACCCACTGTGCCAGCTGAAACCACGGGCGCTGAGTTTCGTGGCGTTTTTTGCCTGGGAAGTCTCCTGTCCTGGCTGCCTGTTTCAGTTCCCTTTTTTAATCAGATGAATGGGAGGCTCTGTCTTCCCAGAGCTCCAATTGCCAGCTAAAACGGCACCCAGACCCACGTACTTTGTATGTCAAACTGCTGTGCCAGGGCGCCGCCCAAAACAGAGGTGGCGAAAACACCCGCGCTGACGAAAACTGCTGCGCCGGCGAAAACAGCAGCACTGGCAAAAACAGCTGCTCTGGCCAAACCAGCTGCCCTGGCGACCCTTGTGGCTCCTCCCCCTGGGAACCTGCTGGTCTTTGGGCAATAAAAATCCATCTGGGAATGTGGCATCCACTCACCCTCCACGCTTTCACTGGGAGCTGCCATCCTCAGCTGCTCCTAATCGGTCATCTTGGATCCTCCACAAAAATAGTCTTTTATAAAAAATGTAAACCCGCTATTTTTACTCTGTTATAAAATATATACAACCTCTAATTGTAGTGTTTTATAAGAAAATACACCCACTATTTGTACACTGTTATAAATTATATACACCCTCTATTTTTACTGTTATAAAAATATATACACTCAATTTCTTCTCTGTTATAAAAAATACACAATCTCTATTTGTACACTGATATAAAAAATATACATAAAATATTTGTACTCTGTTATAAAATTATACACCCTCTGTTTGTACTCTGTTATAAAAAATATACACCATGTATTTGTACTCTGTTGTAAAAGTATACACCCCACCCTCTATTTGTACTCTGTTATAAAAATATACACACTCAAGAAATAGACTTGTATAAAAAATATAAACCGACCATTTTTACTCTCTTATAAAAAATATTCCATCTCTGTTTTCACTCTGTTATAAGAAATGTACACACTCACAACGTAGTCTTTTATAAAAAATATAAACTCTCCATTTGTATTCTGTTATAGAAAATATACACACTCACAAAATAGTCTTTTATAAAAAATACAAACCCTCTATTTTTACTCTGTTATAGAAAACATTCACCCTCTGTTTTTACTCTGTTAGAAAAAATATACACTCTCTATTTCTACTCTGTTATAAAACATATACACACTTAAAAATTAGTCTTTTATAAAAAATATAAATCCTCCATTTGTACTCTTTTATAAAAATATTCACCCTCTGTTTGTACTCTGTTATAAAAATATACACCCTCTATTTTTATTCTGTTATAAAAAATATACACCCTCTATTTGTGCTCTGATATGAAAAATATAAACTCTCTATTTGTACTCTATTAGAAAAATATACACCCTCTGTTTGTGATTTGTTATAAAAAATACACACCCTCTATTTGTAGTCTGTTACAAAAGTATACACACTCACCAAATAGTCTTTTACAAAATATTTAAACTCTATATTGTTCTCTATGATAAAATATATACGTCCTGTATTTGTAATGTGTTATAAAATGTATACACCATCTATTGTACTCTGTTATAAAATTTATATTCACTCACAAAATAGATTTTATAAAAATATAAACCCTCTCATTGTACTCTTTTATAAAGAATATACACAATCACAAAATTGTCTCTTACAAAAATATAAACCCTCTACCTGTACCCTGTTATAAAGAACATAAACCCTCTATTTGTATTCTGTTTTAAAAAATATGCACCCTCTATTTGTACTCTGTTATGAAAAATATACACACTCAAAATATAGTCTTTTATGAAAACATAATCCCGCTACTTGTACTCTTTTATAAAATATATACACCCTCTCTTTGTCTTCTTTTATAAAAACATAGACTCCTTATTTGTACTGCCTATATGTACTCTATTTTAAAAAACATACACCCTCTATTTGCACTCTGTTATAAAAAGATATATCCTCTATTTGTACTGTGTTATAAAAAATATACACACGCACAATATTCTCTTTTATAAAACGTATAAGCCCTCTACTTTTACTCTGTTATAAAAAGTATTCGCCCTCTCTTTGTACTCTGTTATAAATATATACCCCCCATTTGTAGTCTGTTATGAAAAATATACACCCTCTCTATCTACTCTGTTATGAAAAATATAAACTATCTATTTTTACTCTGTTTTAAAAATGTAAACCCTCTATTTGTACTCTGTTATAAAACTATACACCCTCTATTTGATATTTGCTATAAAATATGTACAAACTCACCAAATTTTTTACAAAAATATGTACCCTATTTTGTACTCTGTTATAAATTATATACACCCTTATTTTGTGCTTTGTTATGAATATATGTACCCTCTCTTGTACTCTGTTATAAAAAATATGCACCCTCTATTTGTACTTCGTTATAAAAATTATACACACTCACAAAATAGATTTTATAAAAATATAAACCCTCTATTTGTACTCTGTTATAAAGAATATACATTCTCTATATGTATTCTGTTATAAAAATTACACTCCCTCTATTTTTACTCTGGTATAAAAAATAGACACCCTCACAAAATAGTCATTTATAAAAATATAAACCCTCTATTTCTACTGTTGCGAAAAATTACACCCTTTATTTGTACTCTGATGTAAAAAAATACACGTTCACAAAATTATCTTTTATAAAAAATATAAACACTCTATCTGTACTCCGTTATAAAGAATATAAACCCTCTATTTGTACTCTGTTTTAGAAAACATGCACCTTCTATTTGTACTCTGTTGTAAAAAATATAGTCAAATAATATTCTTTTATAAAAATTATAATCCCGCTATTTGTACTCTGTTATAAAAAATATACACCTTCTCTTTGTATTCTCTTATAAAAATATACACTCTTTATTTGTACTGTTATAGAAATATACAACCTCTATATGTACCCTGTTATAAAAAATATACACCCTCTCTTTGTACTCTGTTATAAAAAATATACACCCTCAATTTGTACTCTGTTATAAAAAATATACACTCTCAATTTGTACTCTGTTAAAAAAGGATGCACACACTCAGAAAATAGTCTTTTTTAAAAAATATAAAACCTCTATTTTTACTCTGTTTTACAAAATATACACCCTCTATTTTTACCTTGTTATAAAAAATATACACACTCATAAAATAGTCTTTTATAGAAAACATAAACTCACTAATTTTACTGTTATTAAAAATAAACACCCTGTATTTTTACTCTGTTATAAAAAATACACCATTTCTACACTGTTATAAAAAATATACACCCTCTATGTGTTCTCTGTTATAAAAATATGCACCCTCTATTTGTACTCTGTTATAAAAAATATGCACCCTCTATTTGTACTGTGTTATAAAATATATACACCCTCTATTTGTACTCTGTTTTAAAAATATACACCCTCTATTTGTATCCTGTTCTAAAACATATACACCCTCTATTTGTATTCTGTTATAAAATATACACCCTCTATTTGTACTCTGTTATAAGAAATATACATACTCACAAAGTAGTCTTTTATAAAATACATAAACCCTCTATTTGTACTTTGTTTTACAAAATATACACAATCTATTTGTATTCTGTTATAAAAATTATACACAATCCCATATTAGGTTTTATAAAAAATATATACCCTCTATTTGTACTCTGTTATAAAGAATATGTACCCTCTATATATACTCTGTTATAAAAATATACACTCTTTATTTGTACTCTGTTATAAAAAATATACACCATCTATGTGTACTCTGTTATGAAAAATATACACCCTCTATTTGTACTCTGTTTTAAATGTATACACCGTCTATTATTTCTGTTATTCAAAACATGCACACTCACCAAATTGTCTTTTATAAAAAATATACACCCTACATTGTACTCTGTTATAAAATATATACACCCTCTACTTGTACTGTGTTATAAAAAATAAACACCCTCTATTTGTACTCTGTTATAAAAAATATACATCCTCAGTTTGTACTCTGTTAAAAAAAAAGTTAAACACACTCACAAAATAGTCTTTTATAAAAGTTATAAACCCTCTATTTGTACAGGTCCACGTAAATCCTTGTAAAATAGATTGTAGGTCTTTTATTTAAGCTACAGCACTTAAAGCAGGGACAGTTTTAGTTCCGTATTTTGAAAAATGTTGTCTCCCTGTAAGTGCTATAGCTGATAAAGTTAGAATGAGTGACTTGTGTCCATTTGAGCATTCTTTTAGTAATAAAGGATTCAGCTGTATTTTAATTCTTTAGAACTGCTTCTCATTCTTGTCAATCAACTGAATTTTCTGTGTTAATTTCTAGCAGATGTAATAGAGTTAATCCCAAATCATAGGTTTATTAAAGTCCAGATTGACAAGTGTACTCAACAAATCAGGCTCTAAGCTGAAAAAGAGATTGTTTCCCAGTGGGCCTTAAGGTCCAAATAAATCCCTGGACAAAAATCGAGAAACAGAGACAGAAAGTGACTCATCTAAGACTTGAAAGCCAGTGGCTGAATAACTAGCAGAGGGCTGGAAATCAAATCCAAATCTCCTGACTTCTAATTTCAGAGGGTGCACTGTCTTCCCTAGGCCCAATTTTATAGTTAAATGGCTTAACAAGGGCTTTACTGGATTGAAGTCAACATTTAAAGACATAAGATTCCATCAGTACAGTCTTTGCTTCCTTGTATCTAATGAGAATTTGCCCACTTAAAATTTTAACATTGGGTCTAACCTGAGGGATCTGGACTTTCAGCCTGAAGCTCTCAAAAAGGTTTGATTAACTTAGGAGTTCCTAAGTCAACCTGGGATTAATTTTAATATAAAACATATAAATGTTTGTTTTTTTTTCACTGATATTGTAATGTAGATTGGAGGTCTTTCGTCTCAAATCCGTCTCCCTGACTGATTAAAACTAGGGATTTACATAGCATGGAATAAATGTAACAATGTGTAAGAAAGCAAGAGCAGTGGGGTGGGGGGCATGGAAACATCTTGTGCCCTGATCTTGTGCAACTCAGTAGTGGCCCAATCATTCAGAGTTATTTTTCACCATTTTAAGCCATTTTAGATTTTAAACACAAAGTAATCTGGGAAAAATGGAAAGGTCTTAATAATCATCATTGTTTCTGTCTTGAGTTACTGTATTCATGTACAGTAACTCAAGATACATATATACTTCCTGTCAGGAAAGAGTAATACATTTAAATATCCAACCCTGGATATGCTCTCCTATTTGATGATACTCCATAGATGACCAGTCTAAAGCCCCTGTGCATCCTCCCATGAAAACACAGCACAATAATTGTCGTGTCACATGTCTTTCCTTACCATCAACCTCTTGAGGGAGATTATCTAACCAGCATATCACCAGCATCTACATCAATGTCTGACACATGGCAGTCACTGAAACTTAATAATAAATTTAGAAATGCTTAAAATTTGACTTAGAGAAATTGATTTAATACCTTCAACAACTTTTCCAAATTGCACAACTCAAATTATTTTCTTTTAATTGCATTTTAGGTTTTGGGGTACATGTGAAGAACATGCAAGATTATTGCATAGGTACACACATGGCAGTGTGATGTGCC
>PVKV010013676.1:0-11252 GCA_004027835.1 Alouatta palliata
ACACTGGGGTCTGTTGGGGGGAAAAAGGGGAGGGACAGCAGGGGGTGGGGAGTTGGGGAGGGATAGCATGGGGAGAAATAACAGATACAGATGATGGGGAGGAAGGCAGCAAATCACACTGCCATGTGTGTACCTATGTAACAATCTTGCATGTTCTTCACATGTACCCCTAAACCTAAAATGCAATAAAAAGTATATAAAAAAAAATCATGTAAATAACAAGTCTGTGTTAGGCTTCCTGGGTTTTTAGATTTAGGTTTTCCTGCTGGGTGTGGTGGTTCACACCTGTAATCCCAGCACTTAGGGAGGCAAAGACAGGAGGACTGCTTGAGCACAGGAGACCTGCGTGGGCAATGTAGCCAGACCCCGTTTTCCACAAAAAGCAGAAAAGAAAAACAAGTACATTCACAGACTCCTCACTTTGGATGATGAGAATTGAGCTCTTGTCCTTCTCCATCCGCCACCTCCTGCATTCAGTTCGCCTCCCTCCACCCTCCTGTGTGGCTGCGTGGTAATCTTGTGCAGGTCAGAATTCATCGTTTGCAGCACTGTATTAAGCTGTGTCATGCTATTCAGAGATAAGCCATGCAATGCACCAGAACTGCTCCTTTCTTTCGTTTCCCATGGAGCTAATAATTACCTGCAGTTTGGGTTTGTTTTTTGTTTGTTTTTCAAGAGAAGGGGCTTATTTTCTTCTATTTACTTATCATTAATTCAACTCAAATCTGATGACAATGTTTTTTTAAGACAGAGTCTCGCTCTGTTGTCCAAGCTGGAGTGCAGTGGCATGATCACAGCTCACTGTAGCCTCAATCTCCCAGGCTCAAGGTATCCTCCCACCTCAGGCTCCTGAGTAGCTGGGACTACAGAGGTGCACCACCACGCTGAGCTGATTTTTTTCTTTGTAGAGATGGGATCTCTCTATGTCACCCGTGCTGGTCCAAACTTTCTGGGCGGTGACAATTTTCTAAGTCTGCCTCAGGACTGTCAGACACATCACGTATTCCACCAGCTTCCTCCTCCTAGGGGTTCTCTCCCAGAGCCTTCCCACCCACACTGGGTGTCCTCATCGCCTGGGGCCAGCGGTCCCTGCATCATCTTCCTAATGTGCCCGTCCTCGCCCCGTGCCCCGCTCCCCTTTCCTGCTGTGCCCACAGCTCTTGCTCCTGTTAGGCTCACTCCTGTGGGAACGTGTGCTCCATTGACCTCCTAGGAAACTGTTTAATGAGAGTTGAGGAGGCTGGGTTTTAGGCTACTACTGCTAGACAATGTTTTCTTCTACCTTCACCCTTGATTAATAGTTAAGCTGGGAGTAGAATTGGGGTTAAAAATAAATTCCTTTTAAAATGTGGGAGGCATAGCTCTATTTGCATTTAAGCTTCCAGAGTTGCTGTTTCTTCCATGATTGCCTCCTATTTTTGTCTGTCCTGTTTAGGGCTTTTTATTATTTGTGTATCCAATGTACTGAACTGGTTCTCTAAGCTTCTTTATTTTACTGTCTTCTAGCTCTTCGTCATTTTGCTTTACTTTCTGAGAAGTTCCTCAAATTTGTCTTTCTATCCTTCTACTGAGTTTTTAATTCTTACTGCTAATTGTTTAAAACTTATTTCTTCGGTGCTCGATTTTCCTTTTCAAAGTCATCCTTCTTTGCTTCACGGATCTGTTATCTTTTCTTTTTTTCCCCTCCTAGGATATTAATAATCGTATGGATGTTTTCTCCTCCCTTAAACTCATTTTTTGTTTGTTTTGATCTCTCTGTTTTATTTTAAAGGCATTCCTGGGATTTCTGGTAATCTTTATTTAATAACTTATATTTTAAAAACAACCTTACTGGGGCCAGGCGCGGTGGCTTACACCTGTAATCGCAGCACTTTGGGAGGCCAAGGCAGGCAGATCACCTGAGGCCAGGAGTTCAAGAGCAGCTTGGCCAACATGGTGAAACTTCATCTCTACTAAAAATACAAAAATTAGCCAGGCATGGTACTGTGCATGCCTGTACTCCCAGCTACTCGGGAGACTCAGGCAGGAGAATTGCTTGAGCCTGAGAGGTTGCAATCACTCCAGCCTGGGAGACAGAGCCAGACTCTGTCTCAAAAAATAATAAATAAATAAATAAAAGCAATCTTATTGGGGCACAATTTGCATTTAATAAAAGGCAACCATTTTCCAAACACATTTAATAAATTTGCTACATACAGGCAGACATGTAACAACAGCAACAATCAAAAGAAAGAACATTTCCATCACATAAGAGTTCTGGGGCCCTTTCCCAGTCAAGCCCCACACCCTCACCCCTCAGTCCCAGGCAACCACTAATCTACTTTCTTCACTATGGATTAGATTTGTCATTTCTAGCGTTTTATGTAAATACAGTCTTACACGGTATGCTCATACACAGTGTACGCAGTGCCTGCATTCTTTTGTTCAGCATGATGTGCATGAAATTCATTCATGTTGTTGAGTTCTTCAGCAGTTTATTCTTCTAATTGCTGTTTTTCCCCAGCTACCCATGGTTCGAATACATCTTTATTTATTCATCCATCTGCCAACGGACATTTGGCTTGGTTTAGTTTCAGTTATTATGACCAAAGCTGCTAGGAACATTCACATAAGTCTTCGCGTGGGTACATCCAGTTGTAGAATAGCCAAGTCAAATGGTCAATGAAGCTTAGGTTTATAGGAAATCACCAAAATGGTTTCTGAAATGGTTGTACCATTTTACATTCCCACCAAAAATGTATGAGAGTTCCAGTTTCTCCACATCCTCCGTAACACTTGCTATTATCAATCTTTTAAAATTTTAGCCATTCTTGTGGGTGTATAGTGGTAGCCCTTTGAGGATTTAATATGCATTTCCCCAACACTTAATGATGTTGGCAATTTTTTATGAGTACTGGATATTTGTATCTCTTCTTTTGTGAAATATGCATTCAAATCTTTTGCATAATTTCTGTTAGACAGATAGAATCAATTCTTGTTAATCACCATAGTTATGTTCTATAAACTCACCACAAACACTGAATTAGAGAATACTGAACTGCTGCTCACAGGATAAATATAGGATTAGGTTCTTATGAGCTTACAGTCACAACATTTTTCTCAGATGAGAAATATGTAACCTTGTTTTATGTGAATTTCTATTTAGAGACGCCCTTATTTAATGTATGTTGTTGATTCATTAACATTGAAATCATAGCCAACAACACTATAACTCATGCCTGAACAAAGCTGGTCTAACATGTGTGTTTTCTCTGTAAGGCACATCAAAGAACTCTCAAGCATTCGACAGCACTTCAGCACTGTGCTTGAGGGCCATTTAACCCAAAAGCACCAAATGTGAAAGAAGGGGCACTAAGAACATTTGTTTACATAACGTTGGGTTTAACAATGACTGCTTGGATATGATACCAAAAGCACAGGTGACAAAAAAAAAAAGTAGGCAAATTGGACTTCACGAAAATTTAAAAGTTTTGTGTACCAAAAGGCAACATGAACAGAACAAAACACAACCAGCAGAGTGGGAGAAAACATTTGCAAATCATGTATCTGATAAGAGATTAATATACAGAATGTATAGAGAACTCCTGGAACTCAGCAACCTGAAAAAAAACAACCTGGCTGGGTGCGGTGGCTCACACCTGTGATCCCAGCACTTCGGGAGGCCAAGGTGGGTGGATTGCGTATGCTCAGGAGTTTGAGACCTGACCAACATGGTGAAACCCCATCTCTACTAAAATACAAAAAAAACTAGCTGGGTGTGGTGGTGCACACCTGTAATTCCAGCTGCTAGGGAGGCTGAGGCAAGAGAATCACTTGAAGCCGGTAGATGGAGGTTGCAGTGAGCCAAGATCACGCCACTGCACTCCAGCCTGGGCAAGAGAGCAAGACTCTGTCTCAAAAAAAAAAAAAAATTCTTTCAGCAATGTTTTGTAGTTTTCCTTTTATAAATCTTTCATCTTCTTGGTCAAGTTAATTTTTAAGCTTCTTTGTGATGCTGTTGTAAATAGTACTATTTTTTCATAATTTGTTTTTAAGATTGTCCATTTTTAGTATATAGACATGGAGTGGGTTTGGGTGTATTTACTTGGTACTCTGCTACTTTGCTGAATTCATTTATTTTAACAGATTTGCGTATGTGTGGAATCTTCAGGTTTTCTACATATGAGATCATATCTTCTTCCAACAGAGATAATTTTACTTCTTCCTTTTCCATTTAGATGCCTTTTATTTCTTTTTCTTGCCTGATTGCTCTGGCTAAGACTCAATACCATGTAAATAGAAGTGGCCAAAGCAGGCATCTTTGCTTTGCTCCCAACCTTAAAGAAAACTATTAGATCCTTCAAATATAATTTCAATTGTTGCAAAATTTTGAATGATTCTAAACATTTTGCTTTCATTTTTGTCACCTTCTTATTTGAATAAAACTTCTCATTGATCGTGAAAAAAAAAAAAAAACTCAAAACCTATTTGCTATTCTACCATACAAATGTTTTAAAATGGAAGTAAAAATCTTACCCAAATCCAGAATCATCATACAAAACGTTAAATTGAGATTTTGTCAAATGGTAGCTAATGTGTATATGTTTTAATATTTTGTCACAGTCTTACCTGACATGACATTAGATTTGAAAATCTAAGCCAAGAATTAATGGTTGGTTATATTTATATTTCTTAGATTAATGGTATGTGAAAGTCTGATATGGGTCTTATGCAATAAAAAATTTTAAACATTAAAAAAAAAAGAAAACACTTTCAGTCTTCCAAGAATTGGTTTCATGCTGAAGCTGCTCTCCTTGGCTTGCAGATGGCCACCACCCAAACCTGACCTCCTAGGCTGGAGGATTCCATCAACTCCTGTCTGTAAAGTGAAGTGATCTCTAGGCGAACGCATTGGAAGGGTCTGGAGAGGCACACACTGACACTTGATTTCCTAATGAGTGGGGATGTGTTTGTGTTCCACAAGCTTGTTTTTGGACACTTCTCTCCACATGAACATATGTCCTATAGAACTCTGCACATCTGGATAGATGCATATTACACATTGTTGATTAGGACTTTTTGTCAACAGTCATTTGATAGTTACTACTGTTTAAAAACAGTATCAGGACTATACTGTTTAAAAACAGTATCATGAATGCTTTCTGGGAGCATTTCTCCAGGGTAGATGCCAAGAAGTGAAACTTCTCAATAGTAGGTGATATACGTGCATCTCAAATTTTGACAGATAATGTTAAATGTGTCTCCAAAATTTATGAGTCTATTTCTTTCTACCCAACACATATTGTCGATATTTTTAATTTTTGTGAAAAAAAAAAAAGCATGTCACTTGAACTCACATATTCCTCATTACTGGTGAATTTCTGTGCCTTTTTCATATGCATATTGGTTATTTGTGTTTCTGCTTACAAGAATCACCTATTTATCATATCCTTTGCCTACTTTTCCACTGGGTTGTCCTTTTCTCCCAACCTGTCCCTTATATTATAACACTGAGGATGTAACTTATTGCAGAAAGTTTTTAGTGTGGCTGTAGTTAAATCATCAATCGTGAGTTCATGGCGTTGGCTTTTTGAGATTAACCTGACTTTCCCTACTTCTGGGCCACAGGCATATTCGTTTAGCTTTTTTACTAAAATTACAATAAATACTTTATATGCATGTTATTTTGTTGAAAAAAAAAAAAAAGATTTTTCCTTCTCAGGGAGAAAGGCAGAGATCAAATCAGGACCCATGAACTCAGGCAAGTTCCACCACCATCTGCGACCTGCTTTCCGGGAAGGTCAGCTCAGGTTGCTGCGTCGTGTGGGTCTGCAGTTTCCTGGCCGGATCTGTCTTTGGAGGCTGTGTTTGCTTATTGTGTGGTGACCAGACACTCACTTCAGGTCCTGGAGGAAGGAGTCAAGCACGCTATGGCCCGGACCTGTGCTTTCTGTTTGAGGGCAATAACCAAGCACCAGAACACCCCATAGTCTGAGTTCACATCCTAGGCTTCTCCACTCACTAGCTGGCAACATTGGGCAGGGACTTGACCTATTTGTGTCCACTTCTCGGGGCTGTTGTGAGGATCAAATGATGCAGGGGAGCACCAGGCCCAGAGCACTCACAAATGACTGCTGTTAGCTAGAATATCAATTACTAACCGGCATATGCATTAACAAGTATTATTAACATAGTGGTATTAAATTTGGTTATCATTGCTTTTACGTTTTCATGAAGTTAATTAGTCAATACTGTGGGGTAGGAGTCTGACTTTATTTCCAAATTAGATAAACAATTGCTTCAACAGATAACCTGAAAGATCTAAATTCCCATACACGTATGGTTAACATTCTGACTCTATTCTGTTCCATTAATTTCTCTTTTTTTTTTTTTTTTTTGAGACGGAGTTTTGCTCTTGTTGCCCAGGCTGGAGTGCAATGACGTGATCTTGGTTCACTGTAGCCTCTGCCCCCCAGGTTCAAGCAATTCTCCTGCCTCAGCCTCCCAAGTAGCTGGGATTATATGTACCTATCACCACACCCAGCTAATTTTTGTACGTTTCAGTAGAGACGGGGTTTCACCATGTTGGACAGGCTGGTCTCGAACTTCTGACCTCAGGAGATCCACCACCTTGGCCTCCCAAAATGCTGGGATTACAGGCGTGAGCCACTGAGCCTGGCCTGTTCCATTAATTTCTTTGCCTATTCTGGAATTAATGCCAACCTCTTAAAGGTGTTGTAAGAACAGAATAGTCAGCACACTGAAAAGAATGTCTGGCATGCAGTGCATGTATAATGTATATATATTTTTAAATTTAAGATCACTTAACTGGCAAAAATTTAATATATAGTGTACAACACAGTGTTTTGATATATGTGCACACTGTGGAATGGCTAAGTCAAGCTAATTAACATAGGCATTACCTCACTTTTTTTGTAGTGAGAACATTTAAAATTACTCTCTTAGCAATTTTCAGGCGTACAATACAATACCATGTTGTGCAACAGATGACTCCAGAATTTGTCCCTCCCCACTGAAACTGTGCATACTTTGACTATCACCTCCTCAAAGTAACCACCATTCTACTCTCTGCTTCTATGAGTTCCACTTTCTCGGATTGCACATATAAGTGAGATCATTTGGTATTTGTCGTTCTGTGTCTAGCTTATTTCACTTAGCATAAAGTCCTCTGCTTCCTGTGCTTTGTAACTTGTGCTCCATGACTGGAATCCCCCCTTTTTTTTTTTTTTTTTTTTTTTTTGGATGGAGTCTCGCTCTGTAGCTCAGGCTGGAGTGCAGTGGGGCGATCTCGGCTCATGGCAACCTCCACCTCCCGGGTCCAAGTTCAAGCAATTCTCCTACCTTAACCTCCCAAGTAGCTGTGATTACAGGCATGAGCCACCATTCCCAGTTAATTTTTGTATCTTTTAGTAAAGATGGGGTTTCCCCATGTTGGCTAGTCTGGTCTTGAACTCCTGACCTCGTGATCCACCTGCCTTGGCCTTCCAAAGTACTGAGATTACAGGCGTGAGCCACTGCACCTGGCCTGGAATCTCTTTTATGTTACTTTTATTAACTGGCCATTGCTGGGGCGTTGGCCACCTTGAGATTTTTTATGAGGTCACCTGTATCGGGCCACCTCGAGCCTTGCTTGCATTTGCTCAAGACTCTGCCATTGATCCTTTTGGATTATCTGTGTGGACAATCATGTCCCCTGGAATGAAGACTCCTTTGTTCCTTTCTGTCCCTCCTCTTGGCTTGCTGTGCTGGGTCAGCTCCCAAGACAGAATTGAATATTGAATGGTGAACGAGAAAGCATGCATGCCCTGTTCCCTGCAGCAAAAGAAAAAATGTTTCTGAAGTTTCACCATTCAATCTCAGGCTTACTCTAGTAAGCACCATTTATCTCAACGAAGCTCCCTTCTACTCCTAGTTTGCCAAGAGACTTATCAAGAATGGGTGTGACTTTTATCAGTTTTTACGGGTTTCTCTTGGAGAGATTGATCACAAGCCTTTCTTCTTTTAAACTGATGCTCTAGTAAATTACAGTTATAGACTATGGTCGAACCAGTCCTGGGGCCATTGTTCTGCAGTCCTAGGGACACCCCAACCCCACTATGTGAGTATTTTTCTTTCACAAGGAGAAAGGCAGAGATCAAATCAGGACCCATGAACTCAGGCAAGTTCCACCACGACCTATGATCCTCTTTCTGGGAAGGTCACCTCAAGTTGCCGTGTCATGTGGGTCTGCAGTTTCCTGGCCGAATCTGTCTTCCAAGGCTGTGTTTGCTTATTGTGTAGTGACCAGATACCCACTTCAGGTCCTGGAGGAAGGAGTCAAGCACGCTATGGCCCAAACCTGTGCTTTCTGCTTTAAGGGCTATAACCAAGAGCCAGAATACCCCATGCCCACTGGGTCCTACTCTCAGAACCTGCCTGTGGATTGCAGCCAAACCCGTCTGTGTCCACCTATGGGGCCATATGAGCCGCCAGCTCTGCAGTCCAGGACATTCGGCTCAGGAGAAATTGTACCTTAGAAGAGAGATGACCAGAGATGAGCAGCCTTTTAACTGGCCTCCATATGTTGGTGTCTCAAAACTTCATCTCTCAGATACCAAAGGAATCAAAGAAAAGCTTCACCCAGAAAAGGGATTAATTCTTATTTCAGCAGGTTCCACCACAGGAATACTGTCATGTTCTATAGATGTGCCATAATTTTGGGGGAGTTTGGCTTTTGGATGCATCCATGGAATTGACATGCCCTTTTCTTTTGTGTGTTGCCTAGACTTGGAGAGCTTTAAAAAATAGAGCCCTGGACCCAGGCCTTGGAGATTCTGATCCAGTTGCCAAGTGACAGACACTGAAATCTGCATTTTTTTTTTTTTTTTTTTTTGAGACAGGTTCTCTCTCTTATCTCTCTGTTGCCCAGGCTAGAGTACAGTAGTACAACCACAGGTTACTGCAGCCTTGAACTCTTGGGCTCAAGCATCGTCCCACCTCAGCCTCCTAAGTAGCTGGGACTACAGACGCGCATCACCACACCCAGCTAAGTTTTGTATTTTCAGTAGAGATGGGGGTTCACCATGTTGGCCAGGATGGTCTTGATCTGTTGACCTCATGATCCACCCGTCTCGGCCTCCCAAAGTGCTGAGATTACAAGCGTGAGCCACCACGCCCGGCCAGAAATCTGCATTTTTAAAGAGCTTTTTCAGAAGGTTCATTTATGGTCAGCCAGGTTTGGAAACCACTGACTGAGAAGGTACTGGAAGGTCCTGGTCTCAGCCTCATTGAGATCGAGGGGCGCCTGGAAGATCTCAGAGATGGCATGGTCACCATGGGCCTTACAGCCTGATCCTCTAATGCTAGTTCTAACCCAAGTAGAGCAGGAATCTGGGTGCACACTGCTGAGTCCAGCTCTCACTGGAAACTCAAGGGGACTCTAAACCTGTGGCTTCCACCCTGAGGGCCATGGGGACTACCTCTGCACATCCAACTGTAGTCCAGCACCTTCGCTGCTGTTTTTCAAAGTGTATGCATGTGTTTGTGGTGCCTACATTAAAAACAGTGCTAACCTCAGAGCAACTTTTTACAAACCTATGTCTCCATCGACAGTTACTAGAAGTGTACCTACTATTAACATGTGTCTTGGATAGATGACCAATGTGCGAATTTAAAATATGTATATATTACACAGAGATCTTCAAGCATGGACAGGCTGGGAAGTCCTGGGGAGAGGGCCTCCTTGGAGCCAGTGGCCACCTCTGAGTTAATGAGCAGCTGGGTAGCTGCCACCCTGGCTGCTGGGCAGGCAGTCACCCCACTCCCACCCCACTCGGGTGACAGCTGGCCCGGGTGCAGTCCAGGACTTGAGTCATCCCAGTCTGTGACAGGGAGGGCAGCATTAGAGAGGAGGGCCTGGGACAGAGTGAAACTTTTGACCATGGAACTGCCTCGGGTAAGGGTGAGGGCACTGTGGCTGCCATCCTAGTGAGGCCCCACCCTGCCCAACACTTCAGGCTCTTAGATTCTTAGAAGAGTTCTCAGCCTGCCCTGCATTGAGTGAAAGGATCTGGGTGTTAATGGACTCAAAGGCTTAGGAGGCAGAGAGACCCAGCTCTGGACTGCCGTCCCAGGCCTTAAGGGTCCCGTGGGTTACGTGTGTGTTCTGAGTCTGTGAGTTGAATCCCCATAGGCCTGGGCTGGGCGCAGCACCATGTCTGAAGCAGCAGCTGCATTTGTAAGATGAAGATCTGAGTCTGTTTTTCAATTATTCAGTGTTCATAAAGAAAGGGCCTCCCGGTTTGTGTTTACTAGACATGAATTGGGCTGCTCTCCAGGGATAAGAAGAAAATATTACAGCCCTGCTGTGTGGGCACCCCAGGGCAGCTCCCAGGGTTAAGGGCAGCTTTCTTTCCAAGGAATCCCATCGTCAAAGATGAACCTTCAGCTAAGGGCTCAGAGCTGCTTGCTCGGGCAGATACTTCCAACAAGGTTCCTGGGGATGTGAGTTGATCTCCCCAGAAAGGAAGCTGTGCTCAGGCACTGTACCCAGGGAATATCCAGATCTGCACCGTGGAAGCCTAAGGCTGTAGCCTCAGCCCTAGTTAAGGATCATGGGGTCTGGTCTGTCCTTTTGTTTTACAGATAGGGAAGCTGAGGACACAGAGAAAGCAAGAGCAGCCCCAGACCACCCAACCTCCTTTTTATTATTCATTCAGGTTGGACTGTATCTCATCATTTGAACAGCAAATTGTTTTTCTTCAGGACCCTTAGTCTGTAGAGTCTCTCAGTGCGCTGTGAGCCAAGAAAGAAAGCTCTGAAGATTTCCAGTGCCACCCAATCCTGGTATCCCACTTTATGCTTAAAAGTGAAGCTCATGGGTTTTTTTCTACTTCAGGTTGTTTTAAAAATCACAATCAGCTGGGCGTGGGCACAGCGGCTCATGCCTATAATCCCAGCAGTTTTTAAGGCTGAGGAGGGTGGATGACCTGAGGTCAGAAGTTAGAGACCAGCCTGACCAACATGGTTAAACCCCGTCTCTACTACATATACAAAAATTAGCCAGCTGTGCTGGTGTTTGCCTGTAATCCCAGCTACTCGGGAGGCTGAGGCAGGAGAATCGCTTGAACCTGGGAGGCAGAGGTTGCAGAGAGCCGAGATCACACCACTGCACTCCAGCCTGGGTGACAGAGCAAGACTCCATCCGGGTGGTGGGGGGGCGGGGGTGGGGGCGGGGAAGGCCTGGCATGGTGGCTAACGCCTGTAATCCCAGC
>PVKV010013676.1:11352-47863 GCA_004027835.1 Alouatta palliata
GGAAGGAAGGAAGGAAGGAAGGAAGGAAGGAAGGAAGGAAGGAAGGAAGGAAGGAAGGAAGGAAGGAAAAACCACAATCAGTGAGTGCTGAGCCCTCGGCCAGTTGTAGCTCTCCCTCCCGCAACACCCTTCCTGGCTACCCTCAGGCAGGCCCCGCCCACCCGGTCACCCCAGGAGGGAGGGTGCCTCCTGGGTGCAGCTCACCTGGCGGGGCTGGTGCCCCAGCCCTCTCGTGAAACTCCAGTGTCCAACCCGTTCGGGACAGCCGGTGGCGTTCGCCGAGCAAACATGAGTGGGACGCGCTTACTCACTTGCCCCTCTCTTGAAAGCACCTTGTTCACGCGGGGGCGTCTGGACCAGCACAGAACCCTCCTTAAACCAGCAGCAGCTAAGAGGGTGGGACTGCGGGGAACATGGAACAAAGGCTCCTTCCTGTGGCTGAGCGCGTCGCCGGCCCGAAGGTAAGAGGCAGGGGACGCTCCCCAGGTCCTAGCTGGCGCCACCTGCGACCCAAACGCCAGCGCACCCCGGCCGCTCCTCCCAGAGCGCTTGGCGAAACGGAGAGGTTTTCCCGGCCTCTATCCCGGCGGGGCGCCCCCCACCTGCAGCGACCCCACTAGGGCTCGTCCGCCCGCTGGGCAAAGCTGGGGAGATCCGAGGGCCCCAGGACTGCGTCGGGGCGTCCCACCCACCCCACAGGCGCCTGTGCAGCTGCCAGGGTCCCCTCCCTTCCCCCTCCCCAAGAGCCCCGGCAACCACTATGTGTCCCGGTGTATACAGCACCCTTGACATAACTAATTCCATCAGTCTAAGACTGCATCTTACATTTCACAGGACACTTTGCTAACAGGAACCAGATGTTTTCCCTGATCAATAAAGACTGCGTTCAGCCAGGCAAGGACATAACCAAGCAGGCTCCTCCACTCAGTCGTCATCTGAGGATGCCGTGGCGGTAAGAGCAGGACTTCAGCAGCCCCAAATGGCCCTTAACAGACCCAGTCTTACGGTCACTGGTGATCAGCACCTGACATCTGCCCACGTCAAAGATGCTTCCTAAAAGTACTGAAGGCTGCACCAGCCCAGACGAGGAGATTCTTTTTCTCTGTTACTCTCTCTGGACTGGTGTGTTAACCTTTTTCCTGCCGCCTTTGTCTTGATGTTAAATGTTAACTGTGTGTTGTGGAATGTTTAATCTGTAACATTTATATATTGATTAAGTATATGACTATACATGGCTTGTGGAGTGGCTTGAGCCCGTGTGCACTGACTCAGGAAGTGAACAGGAAGTACTAAGGAAAACTGCCATGGAGCTCCTGTGACTGAAACAGCATCAAAGTCTGACACTGTAGAACGCAAACATGCACAAACCTGGTTATCGTTGAATTTGCACTGCTCACGACACCCAGGATGGCTCAGGCCCCAACTGGCTCCCACACGCAATCCAGTTTCAGCTCTAACTAGCCAAGCTCCCTGAGGCCACAGTCCCTGGACCCACTACCCAGTGTGTGCACGCACACCTCCTACTGTCTGTCCCTTATGACCCTACACAAAAATCCTTTTATTCCTCAGTGCTCTTTGAGCTTTCTTTCAAACGTCTTTGAAACCCTTGCCTCCCCCAACTCTCTGAGCTGGGATTCTCAGGTAAGGGAACTTGTCCAGCCTCACTGCGGCAGCCTGGTCTTAGGAGCTGGGCACTGGAGCCAGCCTGCCTGGGTGTCAACCCTGGCCTCACCCCTTTCTAGCTATGTGTTACCTTGAACAAGTTATTTAATCTGGGAATCTAAGTGCTCAAGGTTATTAATTTAAATATGTAAGTGGATTACAACACTGTGAAGCACATGTTAAGTGTTCAATAAATATCAGCACATTGTAAATTAAAAAAAAAATCTTAAAGTCACAGGACATACATACACACAATATTCTAGGTAAGAATGAGGAGCTCAATCAACATCAAAGTAATGAGCAAAATCCTGAGGGTCTAGAATCACTGATCTGAGTGCTAAGAAAAAGGCCAAGCTGCTTCTGCGTGTCACACACTACAGAGCTGTGGCAGCCAGTGACAGCACTGTTCTTCCTGTACCTAGAGCTCAGCTCTCATTTGCTGGCCTCTTTCTGAAAATAAATAAGCCTCTGACTGGGCGCAGTCACTTATGCCTGTAATCCCAGCACTTTGGGAGGCCAAGGCAGGAGGATTGCTTGAGCACAGGAGTTCGAGACCAGCCTGGGCAACAAAGTGAGACACTGTCTCTACAAAAAGAAAAAAAAAATTAGCTGGGTGTGGTGGCATGTGCCTGTGGCCAGTTACAAGGGAGGCTGAAGTACAGGATCGCTTGATCCCAGAAGTTGAGGGTGCAGTGAGCTGTGTTTGCACCACTACACTCCAGCCTGGGTGACGGAGCAAAACTCTGTCTAAAAATATTAAAAATTTTTTAAAAAATTAAATGAGCCTCTTAGAAGCAGCAGCCCTAGGCTGGTGACATGCTCCACCTCACATGCCACAGGTCTTGGAGGAGCTCAGAAGGCTCCACTCCCCGGGCTGCTGTGTGTCCCCTGCAGTTCACCAGCCACCACCGACACCCAGCAGGATGCTTTATTCTCCGTCTATGCTACACTGGCTAGCAGTGTGGACCTTACATAACACTCACGTGATGAAAAGCTCGTTACTTTCAGAAAGTTAAGATGGTGGTGGAGGGTGCTGGGGGCACACAGAAGAGTTAAGTAGCACAACTGACGTCACACAGCAAGTTGATGGATTTTCAGGCTTTAGTCCCCAGATCCCGTGTGTCCTGCCTCCGCCACACAACCCTGACTCACACTTTAGGCTAGTGATAAACTGCAGTTTGAATGCCTGATCTTCGGCTGAAAAGGTGTCTGAAAACCGCTCAGGAGAGGAAGAGAAGCAAATGTGATTCTTTCAAGGTAATCTTTGTCTCGCAAATCTGGAAGCTTAACTTTAATCACGTTGCTAATAGGTACTTACAGCCCTTCAAGATCTCACATTTAGCATTTCAAACAGAAGTGATTACATTTGTAGGTAGGACATGCTTTTTTTTTTTTTTTTGAGACGGAGTCTTGCTCTGTCACCAGGCTGGAGTGCAGTGGGGTGATCTCAGCTCACTGCAGTCTCCGACTCCCTGGTTCAAGTAATTCTCCTGCCTCAGTCTCTCGAGTAGCTGGGATTATAGGCACGCGCCACCATGCCCAGCTAATTTTGTATGTTTAACAGAGACGGGGTTTCATCATGTTGGCCAGGTGGTCTTGATCTCCTGACCTCGTGATCCACCCGCCTCGGCCTCCCAAAGTGTTGGGATTATGGGCGTGAGCCACTGCGCCCGGCCTGGACACAAGCATTTCTAACTGCAAATTGTTTCACTGAGAAGAGAGAGAGGTTTCTGCTACAATCATCAACGTCTCCATTGCAGCATTCAGTAAACAGGGACTGTATTATTTGGGAAGCTCTTTCTGCCCCCTGGTGGTTGTAAAGATGTTTAGCATAAACTACACACTAAAAAGTGTACTCTTGGGTTTTTATTATGTATACACTGTGAAACCATCACTACAACCAATTTCTTGACCATATCTGTCACCGGCAAAAGCTGCTTCATGCCCCTTTGTAATCCCTCCCTCACACCCATCTTATCCACTCCCAGCCCCATCAAATGCCTTTAATGGACTCCTTAGACTTGACACAGCTGAGGAAAGAATCTCTGAGCTTGAGGACATGTCAATAAAACTTCCAAAACTGAAAATCCAAGAGAAAAAAGACTGAACAACAACAAAAACTGCAACAGATAATAACTGTGGGCCAACAAAAGGTGTAATATACACCTAACGGGAATATCAGAAAGAAGAAAAAGAGAAAGGAACGGAAAAACTATTTGAAGCAATAATGACTCAGAATTTCCCCAAATTAATGTCAGATACCAAACCACAGATCCAGGAAAACAGACACACACACACACACACACACACACACACACACAGGTGCAAAAAAGTATATCTACACGTCATATTCACCCTGCAGACAATCAAAAATTAAGAAAAAACCTTGAAAGCTTTCTCTGCTCGCATGCATCAGTGGAAGCAGGTACAGCCTCGATGTGTACCTGTGAAACAATGCCTGCGAGTTCATGGATGTGAATGTCCCAGGGAAATGCTCCACCAGCGACTGTAGCATTTGTGCCAAGGACGTCACGTCCATTCAGATAAATGTGGCCAAATCTGACAAGGTTACAGGCAGGGTGTTTTTTTTGTTTTGTTTTGTTTTTTTGATATGGAGTCTTGCTCTGTAGCCCAGGCTGGAGTACAGTGGTGTCATCTCAGCTCACTGCAACCTCTGCCTCCCAGGTTCAAGTAATTGTCTGCGTCAGCCTCCCAAGTAGCTGGGATTACAGGTGCCCACCACCAAGCCCAGCTAATTTTTATATTTTTAGTAGAGACAGGTTTCACCATCTTGGCCAGGCTGGTCTTAAACTCCTGCCCTCGTGATCCACTGCCTTGGCCTTCCGAAGTGCTGGGATTACAGGCATGAACCACTGTGCCCAGCCAACAGGCAGGTTTAATGGCCAGTTTAAAACCTATGCTTCTGGCCAGATGCGGTGGCTCATGCCTGTAATCCCAGCACTTTGGGAGGCCAAGGCAGTGGATCACGAGGACAGGAGTTTAAGACCAGCCTGGCCAAGATGGTGAAACCCAATCTCTACTAAAAATACAAAAATTAACCGGGCTTGGTGGCGCACACCTGTAATCCCAGCTACTGGGGAGGCAGAGGCACGAGAATCGCTTGAACCTGGGAGGCAGAGGTTGCAGTGAGCCGAGATCACACCACTGCACTCCACTCCATTCCAGCCTGGGCAACAGAGCAAGACTCCATCTCAAAAAAACAAAAACTATGCTATCTGCAAGGCTATTTGCACAACAAACGAGTCAGATGACTCCATTCTTCAAATGGCCAAAGCAACAGCATTGTTTCAAAGAACTTCTGACTAGAGAGCCTCATGAATGTGCAATATTTCTTATAAAGGAATAGTTTTTTTTTTTTAATGTTGAAAGAAGCTAGAAGAAAAAAGCATCCTACCTATAGAAAAGAAAAAATAGAATTATATCCAACTTCTCCCCAAAAACTATGCAAGAGTGAAGTATTTAAAGTGGTGAGGGGGGGGAAAAAACCACCACCACCTAGAATTCTGTTTCCTGTGAAATTATCCTTCAAAAGTAAAGGAGAATAAAGATTTTTCTCAGACAACAGGGAATTTGATGACTTGTGAGAAATACTAAAAGTTCTTTAGAGAGAAGAAAATTAGGTAAGTCAGAAACTTGATTCTACATAAAGGAAAATCATCAAAGGAGGAACAGATGAAAGGAAAATAAAAATTTCATTTTTCTTGGTTGACCTAACAGGTAACAGTTTGTTCAAAATAGCAACAACGTACTTGATGAGTATAGATTATATAAGTAAAATGAATGACAGCAAGGGACATGAGGGGGAATTAGCAATACTTTATTAATGCAAGGGACCCCCACTACCCAAGAAGCAATATAGTGCTATTTGAAATTGGCCTTGGATTAGCTATAAATGTGTACTGTAAAATCTAGGGTAACCACTAAGGAAAGTTAAAAAAAAAAAAAAGCATATGCTAAGAAAGGGGAGAAAATTGAACCACAAGGCAGAGAAAGTAGAGACAAAAACAGAGCAAAGAACAAGGGCAACAAATACCAGGAATGTAATAAGTATGGCAGACATTAATTCAGTTATATCAAGAATCACTTTAAATGTGAATGGTCTAAATACACAAATGGAAAGACAGATTGTCAGAAGGGAGAGATTTTGATTCTTAATAAAAAATCAAGAATCAACTACATACTACCTACAATAAACCCACTTTAAATATAAAGACACACGTAGATTAAAAGTAAAGGAATGGAGAAAGATGTATCAGGCTAACACGAATCAAAAGAAAGTGGGAGCAGTTATATCAATTTCAGACAGAGCTGACTTCCGAGCAAGGAAAATCAGCAAAGATATAGGGGCATTACATGATGATAAGGGGTCGATTTTCCAAGAAAACATATCCTTGTTTTTTGGGGTGCAAATATGGCTCATTACAGTCTCAACCTCCTAGGCTCAAACGATCCTCCTGCCTAAGCTTCCTTGTAGCTGAGACTACAGGCACGCACCACGCCTGGCTAATTTTGTAATCTGTTGTGGAGACGAGGTCTCCCCACGTTGCCTAGGTTGGAAAACAATCTTTAATGAACACCAGAGCATCAAAAAATACATGAGGCAAAAACTGACAGAACTGCAAGGAGAAATAGATGAATCCATTATTATAGGTTAGAGACATCAACACCCCTCTCAGACAGATCTCCAAGAGGAACGTCAGTAACGTCAGTAAGGACCCACCACCATCAACCAACTGGTTATAAAGAACACAGACCATTTACGCTTTAGGTGATTATGAATACGGCTGGGTTTATATCTACTATCTTGCATTTTGTTTTCTATTTATTTTGCCTGTTCTTTGTTCCCCTGTCCCTTTTTCTGCCTTCTTTTAGAATGCAATCTTAAAACTTATTAATAGAAAGTTTTGGCCAGGCACGGTGGCTCTTGCCTGTAATCCCAGCACTTTGGGAAGCTGAGGCAGGCATATCACGAGGTCAGGAGTTTGAGACCATCCTGGACATAGTGAAACCGTCTCTACTAAAAATACATGATTAGCCGGGTGTGGTAGCGGGCGCCTGTAGTCCCAGCTACTCAGGAGGCTGAGGCAGGAGAATCACTTGAACCCGGGAGGAAGAGGATGTGGTGAGCCGAGATTGCACCATTGCATTCCAGCCTGAGTGACGAGAGAAACTCTGTCTCAAAAAAGAAGTTTTAAGATTGCATTTTTATCCTCTTTGTTGGCCTAATAGCTGTAACTGTGTTACCTCTGTGACTCCTTTAGGGTGGATTTTTAGTGCATATCTTTAAACCAATCTACCTTCATATACTACACGATTTCAAATTTGTAAGAACCATGTAACTACGTATTTCCATTTCTCCCCTCTCTACCTTTGGGCTATTATTACATATTTTATTTCTACATGTTGAAAACCATGATACATTATTATTATTTTTGCTTTGAACAGTCAATTAGGTTTGAAAGACATCTAAATAAAAGGATATATGAAATCCTTTATGCATATGATAACCTACCTAGTTATCATTTCCAGTGCTCTCTGCATAGAAGCAGGTTTCCATCTGTTACCACCTTCTGCTTGAAGAACGTCCTTTAACAACTCTTACAAGCAGGTCTACTGATTAAATTCTTTCAGATTTTATGTCTGGAAAACCCTCCATTTTTGAAAGATATTTTCACTAGGCAAACAATTCCAGGTTGGTAATCTCTCTTCCCATACTTTAAAAGTGGTGTTTCCGTCGCTTACCTTGCATTATTTCCAACAAGAAAGCTGCCGTCATCTTTACCTTTCTTCCTCTGTACCTAAGCTGTGTTCTCTCTCTCTTCCTCACTTCTAAAATTTCCTCTTATATTGCTAGATGAAATTTGATACAGTTCATTGCATTTCTTGGGTCTCAATAGTTGTCATCAATTCAGCTATTATTTCTTCAAATATTTTTTTATACCTTCTTTCTTCAGGGACTCCAATAACATATATATTTGGCTCCCAAAGTTGTCCCATAGTTCTCTGAAGCCCAATTTCTCCTACCATCTCTTCTTCAGCAGTCTTTTTCCTATTTAAGTTGCTGTCTTCAAATTCTTTCACATCTTCTTGAGATGTCCAATCTGCTGTTAACCACATCCAGTGCTTTTCATCAGATATTATAGTTTCCATCTCTAGAGGTTCAATTTGTTTTGTATCTTCCATCCCTCTACTTAGTACGCTTTTCTCACTAGCTTTTTGAACATATGGAATACAGTCACAATACCTGCTTTAATGTGTCTACTGATTCCTGGGTCAGTTTTGATGGACTTATTTCTCCCTTCATTATGAGCTTTATTTTCATGCTTCTTTGCACGCCTAGTGATTTATTAGATGCCAAGTATTGTATATTTTACTTTATTGGGTATATTTTTTGTATTCCTATATTCTTGAGCTTTGTTCTGGAACACAATTAAATTACCTGGAAACAGATGTGTTTGTTTGGTCTTTTTTAAAGCTTTGTGAGTTGGGACCAGGGGTAGTTTTTATAGAGTTAATTTTTCTACTACTAGAGCATCTTAGGTCTTTTCCAGTGCCACTTAGGTTACAAGGTTTTCCACTGTGGCTGTTGAAAACAGGCACTATTTTCAGCTCTAAACACTGTTCCCTATTATTCTTTTGGGTGAGTTTCCTCACAGGCATGCACTGTTAGTGTGTAACTGAGTATCTGATGGAAACTTTCTACAGATCTTAGTTCTCCTGCTATGCAGCCCTCTCCTCAAAGGCATTCTCCCCTGTGAACTCTAGCCACCTTGACTGCCCAACTGCACGTCAACGCCAGGAGACCGCCAGGTCCTGATGGGGTAACCCCTTCCTGGAGCCATGGACTTTCTCCAGATATTAAACACAGATAATTTTGTTTCCCCTCTCCAAAGGATCATTGTCCTTTGTTGCTTAAAGTTCATTGTCTTGATATTTGTTAGGTATTTTTAAAAAAGAAGTTAAACAAGACAGTTAACTTCTAGGAAATAACTACCTTACTATAGCAAAATACCACAGGAAAAAAAAGAGCCCCACCCTCACCAAATATAACAGGCTGAGAACTTTCACCATCCAGCCTAACTCAGCCCTCTCCCTATGCGTGGTGTCATCAGGGTGCTCCTCCTAATTGCAGCAGAAAGGCAGCAGCGGAGGTCTCAAGAAGAGCCACAGTAGGAAACCTGGATCTCCATCCTCACCAGGCAGTAACGAGGCAGTGCCCCATCACACACCAGCACCGTCAGAGGAAGCATGCTGAGAGATGTAAATAACTCCCAGAGTTTCATTGCATAACAGTGAAGATGTCCAGGATACAGCCAAAGTCACTCATCATAACAAGAACCAGGAAATTGTAAACTTGAATGAGAAAAAACATCGAGGATGTCAACACTAAGATGACAGAGATGTTAAAACCTTATGACAATCATTATTATTTTTTTTTTTTTTTGGAGACAAATTCTCACTCTGCTGCCCAGGCTACAGTGGCGTGAACAAGGCTCACTGCAACTTCAACCTCCTGTGATCAAATGATCCTCCCACTTCAGCCTATGTAGCTGGGACTACAGGCACCAGGCCCAGCTAACTTTTAAATTTACTTTTATTTTTTGTAGAGATGAGGTCTCACTTTGTTGCCCAGGCTGGTCTCAAACTCTTGAACTGAAGTAGTTCTCCTGCCTCAGCCTTGCAAAGTGCTGGGATTACAGGCATGAGCCACCACACCCAACTGATGACAAGGATTTTAAAGCAGCCATCATAAAAATGCTTCAGTAAGCAATTATAAACACTTTTGAAGCCATCAAAAAAAAAAAAAAAAAGTCTAAGCAAATAGAAAACCTCAGCAAAGAAATAGGAGATATAAAAAAGAAATCAAATGGAAACTTTAATTAAAATATACGATGTCAGCCACAGTTAAAGTATTGCATGGATGGTTCACGAGCAGAATGGAAAGGAAAGAGAAAATAACCAGTTATCCTGAAAATAAAACAACAGAAATTACCTAAACTGAGCAACAGAGAGAAAACATACTGGGAAAACAAAACAAAACAAAACAAAACAAAAAACAGAGCCTCAGGGACTCAATAGACAATAATAAAAGATTTAACATTTGGAAAAAAATAAACAGAGCTTCAGGGACTCACGGGACAATAATTAAAGGTTTAACATTTGTGTCATCGGTGTCCCAGAAAGAGGATGTAAGTGGGGCAGAAAAACTATCCAAAGAAATAAAATATATACATATATATATATATGTTCCCCAGAATGGGTAAAAACTTTTGTAAAGCATGTATCTCATAGGGGGCTTATATCTAGAAACTATAAGAAACTCAATAGTAACAAAAAATAACTTTTTAAATGGGCAAAGGCTGTGAATAGACATTTCTCCAAAAAACACATATAAATGGCCAGTAAGCACATGAAAAAATGTTCAACATCATCAGCCATCAGAGAAACACAAGTCAAAATTACAATGGTGTACAATTAATAGACCGTTTAACATTCCCAGCAGTGGCCTACAGGCTTCCATTTCCACTGTGGAAAAGAGTTTGGCAGTTCCTCAAGGTAGTCAAGTTACTTAACTGCTCTGTAAAATGAAGTTAATCACATTCACTTTGGACGAGTGAGTTAATATACATTAGCTATAATTATTATAGCAATTATTATTGCACATATTACTGATTGGGTCAGATTATTAGCCCTGTCTCCCTAACTCATTTACTTTTGCTACTTTGGATGAATATTTAAAGTAGTCTTGAACTGAGATATATATGTAAAGATCCTATCACACTGGCATGTACCATGTGCTCAATAAACGAAAGCTGTCATTATTTATTTCTCAACAGTTTAAAGATTAAACTTTCCTCAAAACAAACAAAAAACAAGGTAACACCCCAAGCTGTGAGGGGCTGAGTCTCTCCTAGGTTCGGGGCAGCACAGGTACTGGCTGCACAAGGCCAGAAAGGTTACGTGGCACCTCTCTTTAAATTAGACCACACAGAGCCTTTAATTCCCTGCGCAGTCTTCACGTCTTGCCAGTCCAGTTTGATGTCTGGAACTTCATCATCTGGCTCCGGATCCTTACTCAATGCCCCCCGGGGGGAGGCAACCACAATGGGCAGAGGACCACATTCCTCCCGGAATTCTACAACATGGAGGCCCTTCTTATCAGCCAGCTGTTGATGGGTTTCCTAGGCAAGACCAAATTGAGAACAGGTTAGGTATGAAGTACATTTACAATGCAAAGAGCAGGAACTTCCGCAGGGAGAAGGAAGCCACCAGTATAGCCTAGGGGAATTCAAAGGCCATTTCAGTGGATTTGGGTTAATGTGTTTTGTGGCTAAACACTGGTAACCTGTCATGGGTGGTGCCATTTCAGCCTCATCTGCCTCACCTGCCCACCCCAAACTGGGACAAAGGAAGGCCCTTGGCTGCTGGTCCCTTGCTTCTAAACTCTCCTGATTATGCACCATGCTATGCCAAACACTGAACTTGAATCTCACCAATCCCCTAGCTCTAACTACCAATTTACAGTAAACATACGGGAGAAAAGACATTAAGGACCCCACAGGTATTTTAGTCAGCAACGCACCGGGAAGCACTATGAAACAAACAAGCTGGATTCCTCAGCAAAAAAATCATAAGGGGCAGGGGGAAGACGAGGGGAACTTATTGAAAAGGCATAGCAAAAACATACAGTACATTGACCTGTTCTGCAGCCTGATTCAAATACTTTGTGTACAAAGCATTTTTTTAATCTAACAAATGGAATTTGTTCATTTGTTTGGACAAATGTTCATTAGTCCAAATGTTCATTTGTATGAACACTGTTCCAATGTTCATTTGTATGAATATTGATAGGATATTTGATGATACAAGTTACTGTTAAATTTTTAGGTATGATAATAGTATTATAGGGTATTTTTTTAATGCTTATCTTTTAGAAAATATATTCTAAAATATTTAGGGATAAAATAAAATTTCTGAGATTTGGCTCAAAATAACTGGGGGTGGTACTGAGAAGAAACTGGTCATGAGCTAGGTGACAGGGCCACGGGGATTCACTGTAGAGGGAGGCCACGGAGATCTGGAAGCAGGCAGATTAGTTCAGTAGACATTATTCACGGTACAATGATATACCTGACATGTCAATCCCATGATCCCAGGCCTTATGGCTGCCTTGCACTATTCTAATTCTATGTATGTTTGAAATTAGAAAAGAGAGGAGCTGTTTCATAAACAAAATTAAATAATTTACATTGGTGTATCTTTCAATCAAAGGCATATCACCTAAATTGGTGACATCTTTTTCTTTCTGTGTAACATATTAAATAATGCAACCTTTTATAGCTGATGGCATTTTAGGAGAGATGATATATGGTAATCATATCAGAAGGTTTAAAAGACTAACAGAACAAGAACAAGTCTACTGGATCATAAGTAAAACCTATCTAAAACCAACATCTTAATTAAACCTCTAATGTTTCAATTTAGAAGTGCTGTGAAAGGTGTTTTAGGCAGTACCAACACACACAAAAAGCTGTTCAAAAACATCTTTTACCCAAAGCTTTCTTTTTCTTCTAATTTTCCTAGAGATGTGGAAAATTACTCCCTGCATCACTTTAACTAAAACCCACCACCGTACTCTTGAAGTGTCAGGAACCCTGACAAAGTCCTCACCTAACAGAGTTCAGCAAACGAAACCTACTGAAACTAATCTGCTCACCCATCTATGCTAAGGTCTACCCATCCTTTCAAGAGACAGGCCAGCCCTTACGGGCAAGCAGGATGGGTACCCAAGAATGGGGGAGTGCAGTCACAGCCCTCCCCTCCATGGTGGGTGACTGGAAGCTGGGCCCAGGATTCCCACCTATGAGGAACAGTAACCCAGCAAGTTCATAGTTCCTTACCAACCCAGGCATAGGTCCGAACTACCTACGCAGATAACAGGAAACTGACTGTGCTTGCCCTGAATGCGGAGGTGCCCTGAGTGCTTCACCCTAGCCCCGGCTGAAAGGACTAAATTAGGAAATGGATCTTCTCTTTTTATTTTACTTTTCCATACTTTCAGGGCTTAGAACAAGCATGTGTTATTTTCATAATAACCCGTAGATTGTAATTCCTGGGTTGAAATAACGCTACTTAGAAAAACCCATGAAGTACTTTTTAAAAGGTAATTTTCATGAACTTTTCAGTGAATTTAACTAAACTGATGCAGCCACAGACAGCAAAGAATGCCCAATTCCTCAGGTGCCCACAGGAAAGCATCTCCAGGAGGCCCCAAGGCACGGTAGTCCCAACTCACACAACTGAAATTCAAACTAAGACTTCTGTTTCAGATCCCGGGAGAAGGTTACCTGTCTGGAGAGCCCACGGAAGAGGCCCCGGGTGAGGTTGAGCATATTGAGGGATCCAGAGACCTTGGCATACATGTCTTTGATGCCAATGAGCCGGCAGATGGTAATGATGGCCCTGTGGCAGTGGAGGCCATAACCTAGAAACAGAGAAACCAGGTGAAACACAGCCCACTCGCCTGAAGTGGGTGGAGGCACCCTGCTGACTTTCACGTTGCTTCAGGCAACTGGTCATATTCCAGTATCACCACTTCCTAGTGAGCTGACCCGTGACAACTTAACTTCTAAGATGACACTTACTTAAACAGGATACTACAAGGATTAAAAAGATGACATCTATAAATATCTTGAACACAGAGGGCAAGAAAACAGGACGGTTATTAAGATTAACAAAGATGCATGAAAATTCTTGGCACCCCAGACCCATGTTAACTAAGGACAGAGGGACGTATCTCTTCTCACCCTCCTTGACTGTTCTGTTGACCTGAGCAGAGGGTCCACTTCCTCCTCCTGGAGAAGCTCTTCTTTTCTTATGGTGACATATCCTTTCCCAGATTTCCTCCTAGCTATTGGCCTGTCCTTCCCTCCTTGCTGGCCTCTAAATCTTAGGGGGTCACCCCTCCAGCCACTTGCCCTACCCCTTTCCACCTGTAATTCCTTCTCCAGAGAGCTTTAAAAACACAAGCCAAACGTGTTGCTCCCCATGTAAAGACACCCCCCACCCACTCACGGTTCTCAAGATTAAAATAAAGAACGCCAGGGCCTATACAGAGCCTTCTGTGCCTGAGTCCTGCCTACCTCTGACCTCACCTAGAGACAGACCACCTCCTGCTGGTGTCCTTGCCTTGAGGACTGCACTTGCGATTCCCTCTGCCTGGAATGTCCTCCCAGCTTTGCCCCCTTGGCTCCTTCTCACCTTCAAGGTACCACTCAAATTGCTTCTCCTCAGACAGGCCTTCTGTGGCCATGCTACTCAAGGTGGCATCCTTCCTTCCACCTTCCTCCCTCCTACTCTAACACAGTACCCTGATTAGGGCACTCAACGAAACCTGTTTATCCAATGTTCCCCCTCAGTGGAAGATGGCTTTCCTAAGGGCCAGGATATTGTTTGTTTACCACAGTGTCCCCAGAGCCTAGAGCAGTACCTGGCAAATGCAGGTGGAGTGAACGAACATGAAGGGGCCAAGTGTGGCCTCTAACATTCTTATTTGCCAGACATGAAACTAAGCACACACCTCTTCTGCTCCAAGGTAGAAGATCTACTCTGGAAGTTGGACATTACTGTCTTTCTCGTGTGACTTTTTATGGTCAAGAACTATTCCTTCTACTTGAAAGGGCCAATGAACTGTGGCCTCCATAATTATGCTAAACCATGCAAGAACTTAAGAGCTTAGCTAAAGACAGGACATAATGGGGTCCTTTGTTCTTCCATGTGGAGTTATTTACACACAGAACATGTGCCCATGTGTGAACATAATGCACCCATGTCTGGATGAGCACAGGTGCACACACACCTAGAGAGAGGTACACATGGAAGGGGGTATCATGCAGATTCGGGAAGGAGCTGAGAGGCAGCCTCTACCCTGCCAATGCTCTCCAGATGGCCCAGACAAGAAGGCTCCTCCCTACAATACCTACTTAGCAGTGCTGCTGGTGAGCATCAGGGTGTGTAATACACAGTACCTGGACCAGCACAGACACAGCACAAATGCTGGCCACTGTGTCACACACACACAAACACCCACGTGACAGTGGTCATAGTCTTATGGTAATGATTTGACTACTTTCCAGGTAGAGACTATGTCAAAAAAACACTTGTTTAATACAACGTAACGTGTATATTTATGTGGCAAAGTTTTGCGGTGCTGTGTGTGGAACTGAATACTGTCCTACTGCCAAGGTAGAAGTGTTCCATGGTTAAATAAGTTTGGAAACACACACTTTCCATTTCCCTTGGAGATTCATATTGCATGGCAGTGCATTAAAGACTGCAACATTCACAAAGATGCACAAACACTTTTGGTGCCTTTCCTTAATCCTGTTCTGACATTTGGGGTCCTTTCTGGAGTAACAGCTATTCTATCTTCCACAGAACTAGCAACACATAGGAACATCGGTTAGGAAATGCCTATTTGTACATGGATGTACAAAATGTCTATAAATGTGTATGTATTTAGGAAATGTCTAAAAGTACTATAGACTGTTTTAGCTTCAAAATCAGAATATTTAACCCCAATAAACAGGTAATGGTCTAGCTAATACAATACAGCTTTGATTAAAACACAGGAAAGATTTTAAAAGGTAGCTTCTTCAATTAAATTAAAATTGTAGCAGTCATTCGAAAATCATCCAGATATAAAAATGTACCTAAAGCACATTGCCCAACATAAATATAATGCAAGCCACAAGCAGGTGCATATACATAATTTTAAACATTCTCATAGATGCATTTTCTAAAGTTTTTTCAAAGTTTATTTAGTAATGTGTTTTATTAACCCAATATGTCCAAACATTATCATTTAAAAATGTTATCAATATAGTAACATTTTTGAAATATTTCATCATCTTTTTTTGTACTAGGTCTTTGAATTCTGGTGTGTATTTGACAATTAGAACACATCTCAATAGCCCCATGTGAAGTGCTCACTAGCCAGGCCGGCTAGTGGCTACTATGTGGGACAGCACAGATGTAAACCTTGAAGTCCACTCAACACCTTTTCTAATGACAAAATATATGGTTTTTATCCAGCATTTAAATGGTTAATTATGGTTTTAAAGCAGAAGGCAAGTTCTGGTGCGCTAACACAACCGATTCTGCATTTGAGGGCTATTTATTTCCAAGCCATAGCTCTAGCAAAGTTGTATTAGAAGCTTTGATAAGAAATTTTAAATATGTTTTATCTCTTCTGACTCAAACTTTTTGAGATTTATATACCAAAAGTTACATAAAATCATTCTTTATTGTAGAACTACAGGTGAAATGCAAATCAGAATGTTCAAGAATCCTACACTCAGAGCACTAGGCATGCCTGCCCTAGCCCATGACCCTCAACTCTGCCTGCCTGCCTGCCCACAAAACAGGAAAGTCCATCTCTGCACCATCCCTAGTACCTAGCATAGCACCCAGCTCAGAGAAGACATCCCATCAGAACTTGATGAGCAGTACCTGGACCTGAATAAGTTAGAACAGAAACGTCTAAAAGCATCAATGAATTCCCTATGAGGAACTAATATTCCCACTCCTCCAAACCCTATTCCACTCGGTTGCTATTTTCCATTTCCAGTGTGCTCTCCCCCCCATCAAGTATTCCTGGAACAAGCCTGTGCTCAAGGGAGCCTGTGTGCCTTGACTATTCCTTATTTCTCCGAGAGCCTCATCATTCTTAAATCTAATATGAGTTCTTAAATTAAGATGAGTTCAACTAAAGATGAGCAAAAACAGAGGAGAGGACAGAACTGTTATAATTTCTCTGCTTTATCATCAACAAATGGTAAGAGTTTTAAAGTTACCTTTGGGTTGTTTCTTCATCTTGATATGTGTCCTTCTATATCTTAATGAAATATCATGGAATACTGGAAGGTAAAAACATAAACACAGAAGGTTTAGGTGTGTGGCTTTAATGTCTTTGCAAATATTGCAAAGCAATGTATACTAGCCTCAACCGCCAGTGCACATTCACCAAGGGTAAATGATAAGCTCTAATTTCATTCACTTTACTAACCAATTCTTAGGAGACTGTTTTCATAATTCACGTATTTTTAAGAATACAGTAAGAGAGAACACAAAGATATCTATAGAGATATATTGCCACATATACTTTGACAAATGTAATCCTGCAAATTAAAAAAAAAAAAATAGATTAACACTCACTTGTATGGTCTTCATATCGTTCTATATAATGCAAATAGTGAACCGCTCTGTTCTTTGCCTGAAAGAAGGAAAATGTTTTTCTTACATCTGCTGAAATTTACATCTTTTCAAGGATTCCAAAAATACTTTTAATAAAATGTTTCATTATTAAAAATTCATTTATGCAAAAAGGTTAGTATATACTTCTAAAATATAAGGACTTATTTTTTTAAACTCTTACCACAATATCACTATCATGCCTAAAGAAAAGTAACAATAATTCCTGGCCAAGCGTGGTGGCTTACGTCTGTAATCCAAGCACTTTGGGAGGCTGAGGTAGGTAGATCACTTGAGGTCAGGAGTTCAAGACCAGCCTGACCAACACTGAAAAACCCCACCTCTACCAAAAATACAAAAATTAGCCAGGCGTGGTGGGGGGCACCTGTAATCCCAGTTACTTGGGAGGTGGAGACAGGAGAATTACTTGAACCCAGGGGACAGAGGTCACGGTGAGTCAAGATCATGCCATTGCACTCCAGCCTGGGTGACAAGAGTGAGATACTATCTCAAAAAAAAAAAAAAAAAATTAACAATAATTCCTTAGTATCTTCAAACATTCTGTCAGTGTTCAAACTTCCACAGCTGTCTCCTAACTTGGCTAAGCAATTATAAATCTCATAAAAAATGGTGTGAAGGAATGTAAGTACTTCTGAAACTGATTTTTATGAACTAATTAACCCTTAACAGCAAGCCTCCTGGGAAGGTTCTGGGACAAATTATTTTCTTTCTGTGGTTCCCACTGTGTCTAGCATATAGCTTACTAATCTTTTACTGAGTGTCAACCAAGAAAAGAATGTACATACTTTCCTGAAAGCATCCAACCGGTCAGCGGCTTTCCCAAGAGCAAAACCTTTAAAAAAAAAAGCAAAACTAAGAAAAGAGACAAAAATTTGGCCCATGTGGCTTTTGCCACATTTCAAGTCTCACCTCCTACGATATTTTCTAGCACTTCATCTTTCCACCACCCACAAAAGACTTGCTATACAAAACCAATAACCGGCTCGGTGTGGTGATTCACACTCGTAATCTCAGCACTTTAGGAGGCTAAGGTGGGAGGATCACTTGGGTCCAGGAGTTTGAGACCAGCCTGAGCAACACAGCAAGACTCTGTCTCTACTAAAAATAAAATTTAAAAAATTTGCCTGGCATGGTGGTGCCTGACTGTGGTCCCAGCTACTTGGGAGGCTGAGGCGGGAGGATTACTTGAGTTTGGGAGTTTGAGGGTACAAAGCTGTAACTGTCACTGTACTCCAGCAAGAAGCCTGGAGAATAGAGCAAGATCCTGTCTCAAAACCAAAAAAAAACAGTAACAAAGCATGAAGCTACAGAGATCTGTTTTGAATTATTCTGGAAATAATAAATTTAGACGTATTTATAAAAGGCAAGGTTAGATGTGGCCTTTTAAAATTAGCTAGATAAAATACACTCAACTTCAAAAAAACTAAGTATGTTCTAAATTAATCAGGCAAATCACTTTGAACATTTAAAGATAGATTAAAGAGGCCAGGCATGGTGGCTCACGCCTGTAATCCCAGCACTTTTTTTTTTTTTGAGACAGAGTCTCACTCTGTCACCAGGCGCCAGGCTAGAGTGCAGTGGCGCGACCTCGGCTCACTGCAACCTCCGCCGCCCGGGTTCAAGCAATTCTCCTGCCTCAGCCTCCCAAGTAGCTGCGACTACAGGCACGCGCCACCACGCCCAGCTAATTTGTTTGTATTTTTAGTAGAGATGGGGTTTCATCATGTTGACCAGGATGGTCTTGATCTCTTGACCTCGTGATCCGCCCGCCTCGGCCTCCCAAAGTGCTATCCCAGCACTTTTGGAGGCCAAGTTGAACAGATTGCTTGAGCTCAGGAGTTCAAGATGAGTCTGGACAACATAGTGAGACGCTGTCTCTACAAAAAATACAAAAATTAGCCAGGCATAGTGGTAGGTGTCTGTTATCCTTGCTGCTCAAGAGGCTGAGGTCGGGGGATCACTTGAGCTCAGGAGGTTGAGGCTGCAGTGAGCTGTGATGATGCGACTGCACTCCATCTGGGGTGACAGAGCAAGACCCTGTCTCAGGAAGGAAAAAAAAAAAGAAGGAGTGGGAAAATATATCCACTGCTATAAAGTAAAACCATGATTTCACTGGAAAGTCAAATGGAATTCGGATTTTAATTAACCAGGAGTCCAAATCAATGACTCTTTGTTTACAAACTCTTAACTATGAAATATGGTTTCCCAGCAGTTACAGAGATGCTGCCATTATTTGCCGCCACTGTATCTTGTTTTGAACAACATTATTTTGTTTTTACATTATACAGCGGAAAATATCGTAAGACAATACTGCTCTATACGATACCTGGGACAAAAGAGGCTGTGAATGCCAATTCTGAGTTTAAACAAAACAAATTAAACCATGGAAGTTCTAGAGGAAAATATGGGGAAACTTATTAATATTTATAATCTTCAAATGACGCTTTCTAAGCAGGACAGAAACCCAGTCGTGATAAAAGACTGATAAATTTGCCACAGAAAGGCTTAAAACTTCTGTATGGGGAAAAAATTAAAACCTAAGTCAAAATATCTGACCGACAAAGGGCTAATGTCCTTAACTCACAAACAGCTTATACCAATCAGTAAGGAAAATAATAAACACTCAATAGAAAGATGGGGAAAGCACATAAATGAACAGATCTCAAAAAAAAAAAAAGACGGCCAATAAACATGTAAAATGATGTTCAAGCTCTCATACTTTAAAAAATACAAATAAAAACTGAGAGACTGTTTCACAAATCATACTGACAATCAGTAAAATTTAATGATACCCAAGGCTGGCAAGGGCGAGATGGTGTAGAGCAACATACATTGGGGCAACCTTTTGGGAACGGGAAATCTCGCAATATTTATCGACACTTAAAATGCATATAACCTTAAGGCAGCAATTTCACTGCAACAAGTTTCCCTTATTGATACACTTGCAGAAGTAAAACAAATTACATATACATGAACTGTACTGTTTTTTATAATTAGTAAAAATTTGGAAACAATATAAATATTCAGCAACAAGGAAAAGATTACAAAAATTATCCGTGGACAATGGAACGCTTTGCAACCAGTACAAATAATGAAGGACAATGTTTATGTTAATCTGAGTATTAATATCTCAGAGTATAATACTGTGCAAGAAAATCAAGGTGCAAAATTATGGCTATAATGTGATCCCTTTGTGTAAACTTTTTAAATGATATGTGACAATAATATGAACATAACATTTCAGAAAAGGTACAAAGGTAGCTGTTAGGCCTGGTTTCCTTGGGCTGCATACTATATAGATATAGATATAGATATAGATATAGATTACTTTTGTTTTGAAAATGTCAGTATGGGCTAACTAGGTGATTTTCCTGTTTTCTTTTCCTTCAATAGACACGAACATATTTCAAAAACAGGCATCCACTATGGTAACTATATATAAGAGAAAATGTAAATGACCAGCAAACCTACTAATTGGAGTAAACACTATTAACCTTTTCAGTGTATAGTTTTCCAGTATTTTCTTTGCATATATATATATATATATATATATATATATATATTTAAAAAAAAAAAACTAGGATTTTATACGGTCTTATATAAAGTTTTTGTGTTTTTTAACTTAGCACATTATTTTATAAGTAATTTCCCATAATTCTTTAATGGATACAGAATATTACATTACACAGCTATATTGTTTTTATAACCATGGCCCTATTGAACATTTAGTGTTTTTCTAATTTTCCACTATTATACATAATAAAATAATGTCCTAAGCCTTTTATAATACTCCTTTTCCTCAGAGGAAAAGGCATTTTCATCTTTTCTCTCTAAAGGATGCCATGAGCTTAACATAAGTTTTGTGAACCCAAACCACTAAAAGGTTTAATCAGTGGGAAAAGGCTGGCCAGTAGCAAGACACTGTGGGCTGCACAGTATGGCCCGTACCACACCTGTCCCTGCACACCACTGCCACTGAGATGCCAACACTCCCCACTCACCTGCAGCTCCTCTTCCGTTCCCCACAGCCACCAGGACACGGATCGATTTCTTTCTTCCCTCTTTCGCTGTCATACTGAAAACATTTCTCACCTAAAAGGCAAAATGTCTCAGAAATACAGCACATTAAGAAAATCTGAAGGAGGGAACTGGAGGGATCTGCCTTTCTTGCAGGCATACATGGTGAACATGCACACACACAGAACATCCTCAACTCCCGAGCACAAGTAGCAGACTTTCTCCAAACAAAATCTCCTCCTGGACTATTTCAGGAAGAAAACAGAAACAAGACTTTCTTCGTTTCACAGGGTTATAAGAGGGTTCAACTGAGAAAACTTTTAAAGGAATTTGACATTATACATCTCGATATATCCTGTCTTAATGAATGTACCACAAGAAAGAAAAAAGTTGCTCATCAAACTTTGATATAGTTTATCACTGATTGTAAGATGTATCCCAATGTCAGAGATGTTAAAATGTGAGGAAAATAATCCTCAGAAATTATGACATGTAGTATACAGACATAATCAGCACAGGACTGGCTCTCTATGCTAAGGATTAAGATATTTGGTTTTTTTGAGACAAGAGTTTCGCTCTTGTTGCCCAGGCTGGAGTGCAATGGCATGATCTCAGCTCACTGCAACCTCCGCCTCCTGAGTTCAAGCAATTCTCCTGCCTCAGCCTCCCAAGTAGCTGGGGTTACAAGCATGTGCCACCACACCTGGCTAATTTTGTATTTTTAGTAGAGACGGAGTTTCTCCATGTTGGCCAGGCTGGTCTTGAACTCCTGACCTCGTGATCCACCCACCTTAGCCTCCCAAAGTGCTGGGATTACAGGTGTGAGCCACCGTGCCTGGCAGGATTAGCATATTTGGAAATATTTAGAAATACCTGATTATTCTGAACTATAAGAAAATGCGTATTTTTTTCTGTGTATTTAAAAGACCAGGAACTATGAACTGTTAACTAAACTGCTTACACAGCAGCTAGCTCTTTAGTGCATAGCTGTCTCTTTCCCATAAAATGGGGTTAAAAGGAAAGGGAGCTTGAATCCACCCCCATGGATCTTATAGAAAATCACCCACATACATACGAATTCTTCAAAGAGATTAACTTTCAAAAGCTCTAAGTGGGAATACCAAAGACATAATATTGGTAAACATTTTAAATCCTACAATGCAATTGATATTGAGGAAACAATACAGATATTAGGTGAGGCTCAATCACAAACTCAATAAATGATTATTCCACATGGTATTAAACACTGAGCATTCAGTGCCAGCTCAAAGGGAAGTTGACTATTTTAGAGAATGTTCTGGAAAGTGACTATAGTTTACTCGACACAGGCTTTAGTTTCAAAGGCCTGTGAGCAACCCAGAGACCATTTTCCCATCAAAAACCAGACATGCACTACAACTTTAAGCTTTCTACCCTGCCCCAGGGCTCCACCCAATCCCAGCTTCCTGCACTGAGTGCTAGATATAGCTGGTCTATAATTCAAAGATAGACTCCCAGTGCTACTTTAGTCTTAGGAAAGAGGAAACTTAAACCTCATCTCCAAATCCTGTAGTTAACAATACCACCTTATCATGAGACCTCAATCTGGTAGCACCCCCACAAAGAGTGCAGTAGTCAGAAGAGCCAGTACCAAGTAAATGAAATTAAAGTTGCATAATTTCCTTCCCCAGATCAGCTGTGTGTCAGAAATAGTCATGCCAAGGCATTCCCTCACAGTTTCTCTTGTCCTGTCCCTGCCCCACCCACCCCAACCTCTCCAAAGGCTTAACCAGGTATTTAATTCTGCAAGCCTACCTCAAGTATTCTGGTATCAAAATCCTCGTATGTTTCTGTAGGAAGAAAAGAAACAGGCATACAGATGAAATGTGTGTACACAACTAACATGAAAGCATTTTCAGCACGGGCACTATCACAGATCTTTCGGGGAGAAAGAATCTCAGATCTTTTGGTGCCACTCTCAAGGCCATGCCACAGTCACCCCTAATCACTAGAGACTGCTCCACCAGTAAGTTCATAAACTCAGTCACTGATCTCCCCACCTGCACCCTGCTCCTCGTCCATTTCTATCTCATCGGCTTCTGGCCCCTCCAGACCCTGGATCCCTGCTTTCCCTTCCACTTCCCTCTGTCTTCACAGCCTCTCCCACTCAGCCAAGACACCACAGTCCCATCATTTCCACCAGATCCTGTGAATGCCCTCAAACCCTTCACCCTTTGCTCTCTCCACACTAGCCAGACCTGCAGCTCTTTGCCACTCCTGACCTGCTGGATGCTGCTGGACAGAAGTCAAAGTATTCATACACAGGGGCCACTAAAAATTCATGGACTCCAATTCCATCAAGTTGTCCCTGCTGCCAGCTGGCTTTTTTGTCCTTTCATTTAGGTCTCTCTCCACTTACCACTGCAGCCATTTCAAAGACTCTTTATGTTCTTTTTTTTTTTTTTTTTAACATTTTTATCACAATTTCAATCAAACAAAAATAGAACAGCAGAACGAACAAAAGCTTATGTATGCATTAGTCAGCTTCAACACGCATCAATCCACAGCCAATCTTATTTCCTCTAAACTCTGTTCAACCCTCACTCCACTGGCTAATTTCAAAGCCAGTTTCAGATACCCTACCTTTTCACAAAGAAATAATCTGAAGGCCATAATCATCAATGTTCCCACCTCACTCTCCGCAAATGATTCCACCTCTTCCTTACAGACCAACTGCAGCCACATCACGCAACGTCCTCCCCTACCTTTCCACTACAACTCCACAGGCTTACCTGATTCTCTGCCCTGCCCCTTCCTTCTGTGAACAAGTGAAGCCATTTCTCTAGACTCTGGATCTGGGCCATTGTGAGGGACTTGGTTCATGGACTTGGTATGGACTTCCTTCCATACCTTCATCCTCCTGACTGAAGCATTTTGATCGGTTCTAAGCATGCTCCTTAGAATCTCTCCATTTCAACCTCTCCCCTCCTCTTTACGCCAAAGTTCTTAAGAAAGCAGTCAAACTCTCAGCTATTTCCTCTTCTCTCATTCATTGACAAGAACAGGCTTCTTGGATGATTTTTACTGCTTTACATACTCAAAGAAGGAGTGGGAAACTTTGTTTTCAAATTTGGCCTAAGTATTTTCAATATTTGCTTCATGTGTTCTTTTACAGGATTAATGACAACTGTGTGCTTTGCTGACTTCTAGTATGGAAAGAGCATTCCTAGGCCATGCTGCTCCACAGGTGCCCCTGTGGCCAACAGTTTTTGGGAAACACTGTATCCTATAGGCAGTTCCTGCAGGTCTACAGTGCACATCCCCACATTTAAGGATCTGAGAAGGTACACAATAAACACCAGGAACCCAGTGCTTTCTCTCCTGTTAGTAGAATACTTCTGCATTCCACAAAACACAGCTGGGATATTAATATATGTTATTTCAAAGATGCTCAAATCTTTTTTGGAAAAAGGCAATATAAAGACAAGTAATAATATCATTTCAAGGAAATGTTAAACTATAAGTATTCTCTCTGTCACAAAGGCAAACAAAACCAGGAGTCCGCTACCTCCGTTAGGACCAGGGTCAGGGGGTCCAAGACTGACACCTCCCCATGACCTTCCACTCCATCCTCGCTCCCGTTTAACCTTCATCTTCCTCCTTCGGTCCCACTCTTCTCTCTGCTGGATCATGTCCGCCTTCACCTTCTCCTGTTCTTCCTTGCTTCTTTGGGCAATGGTCTGCACTGCTCCATTTTTCATAAGAGGAACATTCAGACCAGGCCAGAGAAAACCATGATGCCCTGAAGGTTTAAAAATATCACAAATAATAATTTTTTTAAAGTACCCATTTCCCAAGTGTTAAAAAGTCAGGCAATCCATGTACAGAAAATGATGACACTGTTCACTGGAGCTTAAGCTAACATATTACCTTGGTAGGTCACTTGGCATAATCAAAATTTTAAATGTACTTCATGGTATTACCTAAAGAAACACTCACATACAGGTATAAAGCATATGGATGCTTGAACAAGGACGTCCACTGAAATATTATTTGTAAAAGCCAAGAAATGCAAGTAGTCCAAATGTCCAGCAATCATGGACTGGTTAAATGAACCACAGCATCTCCAACATATGAAACATTCTGCATTAAATCAAAAGAACGAGGTAGGTTCTGATGTGGAATGATTTCCAAGACCTATGACTGAGTGAAAAAAGTAAACTGTCAGACAACAAGTACCATGTGACATAATCTATTTTTTTAAAGACGGTATCTATTTCTTTTTAGGTATTTATCCATAAATTTAATACATAATACCTTTAGTAATATCTTTTTAGGTATTTATGTATTAAAAAACTGAAGGAAACACACCAATATGAGGCCAGTGGTTTCCTGGAGGGAGAGAGGACTGAGGAAGGTAGAAGAAGCATCCAGGGGGACTTTAGGTTTCTCTATTATCTTTACATTTTTTACTGAGAAGGTATATATACATGATTCTTATAATTTAAAAAAAACTAGTGTTAAAAAATAAGATATAAGGTAAGAAATAAAGAAAAACATCAGAGTAGACATGTGATGCTGGAAGTGCGGTACCAGGTGTTTTCTTTATTCCTGAAAGGCCGTTACTATCAGAGATGGTTTGTCAGCAAGCACAGTACAAGACGGGCTGATTGAAGCACACTACACTATTTTTACTCTTCCAAAACCGTGAGAAAAAACAATCGTGCTCTAGGTGTCAACAAACTAAGGCCCACATGCCAGCTAAGCCCACCACTTGTTTTTGTAAATGAAGTTTTACTGGAACATAGTGATGCCTATTCCACTGTGTGTTGTCTGTGGCTGTCTGTTGAAAAATTGGATGCTATACAGATATAAAGCATTTAAAAGTATTAAAAACCTAAAACATTTCTACAACAGCAGAAATGAGCAGCTGCAAAACAGACTGTGTAACTCACAAAGCCAAAAACATTTACTATCTTCCCCTTCCAGGGAATATTTGCCAACTCTCCATTTATTCTCTCTTTTACTACTAATCATGACCTCTTTGAGAGCACGCACTGTTATAGGAGATGACACACAGGGCTATTTAATGCTTGCTGAATGAATAAATCCATTTCTATGGGATCCTACTCCCCCAAAATCCAGGAAATGAGTAAGTCATCTGGTTGAATTCTAAAACCACAGATTCTAGTGCCCTTCATGAGAAATGTTTTGATGCTTCTCGTTTGTAAAATATCTTTAAAATCTGGGGTAAAAAACTTTAAAAAGCACTTTAGTTCTTTTTATAAGTAAGTTTACCTTCACCAATGATCTGACCCCTGTTCAGATCCTTTCTTTTCTTCTTTTTAGTTCTTTTGCCTCTTCCTTTTCTTGTTCCAGCACCAGTCTCTGCTAAAGCACCTTTCCACAGCTCACCTGCAGTCACTGTAATGAAACAGGGTTTTTGGTTTTTTTTTTAATTCTGTAGTTTTCAAGCAATGGTCTATGCTCTCCTATTGAATAATAAGGGAAGTAGAGGTCAGCTTATAGCTTTACCCATATATCACTGAGGTAATGAAAGCAAAATTAAATCACTTTGCACATATCAGATGGTTACATTTGGAAAGCCCAAGAAGAGACAATTCTATTACTTTCCTCCACAAAACTCTCACTATTTGGTTTTTCCCTCTAACTGCTTAAAAGCCAGCATTTAAATCTCAGTTACTTACCAATAAGTTTTTTTCCTGATATTTTATCAACCATGATGTAGGCCTCCTCCCTATCCTCTTGCCTCCATTATAAACAGTAAAATAACTAATAACTATCCTTCCTAAGTATAAGTTTCCTAGTCCAAACAAGAATCAACATTTCAATCTGAATCAATAAATGTGGACCACAATCTATAGTTATAAAATCAACTGTTGACCAGGCACATTCCTATAATCCCAGAACTGTGGGAGGCTGAGGCAGGAGGGTCACCTGAGCCCAGAGTCTGAGTCCAGACTGGACAACATAGTGAGATACCATCTCTACTAAAAATTCAAATATTAGCCAGGTGTGGTGGCATGTGCCCATGGTCCCAGCTACTTGAGAGGCTGAGGTGGGTCGCTTGACCCCAGGAGTTTGAGATTACTACAATTATGCCACTGTACTCCAGCCTTGGAGACAGAATAAGACCCTGTCTTCAAAAGAAGAAGCGTTCCATTACCAATTTCTTTAATAAAGAATCAGAACCACAAAATGTTGTAATAGTCAAAAATCTAAGACACATTTATATTTATATACCTGAAATACTAAACAAATTCTGGAAGACAAACGAGTACCTTCATTCTCTTACGAACACTTAGTTTAAAACTTCTACCTACTTGCTTCCTCCAAGGTCTTACCTTGATCCTCCAGGTAGATAACACAAAAAGAGAAAAATGTTTTAGGTTTTTAATACTTTTAAATGCTTTATATCTGTATAGCATCCAATTTTTCAAACACACACACATATATCACAGCTGGTCTTCATAAGTGAGGCTCAGGAAGTCAGACTCCACATCACATGCTGTTTTGGACATCCCTGACCAGAACAAAGGATTCAGCTCAACTTTAGGCCAACTCTAATTCGCTTTAAAAAACGACAGGCTCAAAATAAAAGTACCAACCTCCAACCAAACTCTCACTAAGGATTTGATTTTTCTCCCTAAGTGCTAAAAAATGGTGGTACCTATAAATGCCACGGAAAACTTGAAAGTTCACTTGTAATGGAGGCATACTGACAGGCCAATCAATTACTGTTTTCTTTCACTTAGAATCAGAACTCATAAATCACTCATTAACACTAAAAGAGCCTCAATTTTAAAAAGAACTTGACATTGAGACAAAAATGGAGTTTAGATCATAGACAGACAGACAGACAGACAGACAGACAGACGGACAGAGAGGAAAATAAAATATCTAACTACATTTGAAAAAAACAGCAAGTCGGCCAGGCACGGTGACTCACGCCTATAATCCCAGCACTTTGGGAGCTGAGGCGGGTAAATCACAAGGTCAAGAGATCGAGACCATCCTGGCCAACATGGTGAAATCTCTTCTCTACTAAAAATACAAAAATTAGCTGGGCATGGTGGCATGCGCCTGTAGTCCCAGCTATTCGGGAAGCTGAGGCAAGAGAATCACTTGAACCTAGGAGACAGAGGTTGCAGTGAGCCAAGATCACACCACTCCACTCCAGCCTGGTGACAGAGCAAGAGTCTGTCTCAAAAAAAAAAAGAAAAAGACAGCAAGTCATTAGTCAACCTTTGAATACCATTACGCTATTAAAAATGTTTTTAATCCTTTTTCAAATTATAAAATATTTTTTTTAAATCTGGAAAATACAGAAGGTAAAAATAATCGTAATCCCATTATCACTGCTAGATAAGAATGTACATTCTGCCTTTTTCTTTATACATGCATGCATGCATAGTATATATTGGTTTGTGAGTCTTTTCCCATATTCTTAAATATTATTCATGATCATAATGTTCTGTAATGGCTGTAAGGTAAATTAAGTTCTTTTAATGGAGATTTTACTATTTTTACAACAGGTCTAAGATTCCAAATAACCTAAAAGGCTAGTTAGAATGCATCTACTATCATTTCAATCCTTTCTGTCATTTTCTGGAAGGCTGAAGCTAGGTTAATATATACACCTATTAACTACCATAGTTATAAAAGATAAAGTTCATGTTTCATATATACACACATATACATAAATCCACTGTAGTATCTAATTTATACACCGAGCTACTTCTCTCTTAATCACTGTAAGTAATATAGCTTGCTAATTTGAATCAAAGGGATTTAAACAGTGGACCCTCTACAGAAAAGAGATAGGTTTACAAGTACAAGGTTCAATATTCGTAGGAAATCTTAACGAGTTTTGAAAAAGTATGTCCTGTTTCCTGGAGATTCAGAAAATCAAAGACTATTTCCTACTGAAACAGCAAAAACTAGCCACATGCTAGTTTCAACTGAGTTGGCCTCACTGGAGTGAATCTTACTATTACCTGGAGCCATAAACCCACAAAAGTACTGAGTCTTGCAACTGAGGAAGAACACCGGTGAATGAAGAGAGTCCAAGGCAGGGGTAGAACAACCATGAAGGATGAGGTCTCGGAGGGTAAGGCCACCTCTAGAACAAGGCTTTTTAGAACGGAAAAAGGCTATTAAAAAATAAAAACTCCCAAGACTTATAAATATGATATACCTACTAAAGTACTAAGTCAACTCTTAGAAAAAACTGGGGCTATGGATGCCAAGGGGAGAGACTAACAGCCCCAACTCTACCCATCTCTCTTTTCTCTGTACTGACATCTGGAGATTCAGCTAAGCCTATGTTGCTTAATCCCCCACCAAGATTTTTCTGTGTTGTTGCTACACAAATGACCTAGTTATCAGGAGATTTCCAAATTAAATCGAGCTGTATCCATACAATGAAATATTCTATGGTAGTAAGACTGCACTGCAGAAGTCCATGGAAAAACGTAATATGTTACTACATGAAAAAAAAAGCAGCAAACTCAGTATTTCAGGGTAGCAGGAATACAGGTGACTAACTCTTTTTTTTTTTATTTTTCTGCATTTGCCAAATATTCTAAACTAATAATGAACTGCCTTTGTAACACTAATTTCTTTTAATCTGCCTAATGCTGAGTTGTGAATTCAATCTCCATTTATTTATTTAGTTAGGAGATAGAGTTTCCCTCTTGTTGCTGGAATGCAATGGTGTGATGGCCTTAGCCTCCCGAGCATCTGGGACTACAGGCGCACGCCAACATGCCCAGCTAATTTTTGTATTTTTAGTAGAGACAGGGTTTCGCTAAGTTAGTCAGGCTGGTCTTGAACTCCTGAGCTCGTGATCCACCTGCCTCGGCCTCCCAAAGTGCTGGGATTACAGGCATGAGCCACTGTGCCTGGCCTTCAATCTCCATTTATTACCTGACAAGCTAGTCTCAGTTCAGATTAGACTCTTTCAAACGCTGTCACAAATAAGAGTAGTGTTAGTGAATAACATCTACTTAAAATTAACTTTTCCCAATTAGATGTCCTGTCTCCTCAACTAAGGCACAAATGAAAACATGAATATATTCTTGGTGTGAATCTAAGTCAGCAAGGGATACTGGCCATGATTCAATATTCTTCAGGCCTCAGGTGCCCCAAATGAGGGGACTAAAGCAAACTGGAACTCCCCAAAATACAAGTGGTAGCATGTAAGATAATTCTAGGAGGTACATCAAGGAACGTTTTCATTTTAACAGTACATTCTACACTAATCACTAAAATCTTAATTCATGTAAAATAGACGAAAAATTCAGATATAAGAAATCCTTTTCCTGTTTCAAGAAACAGGAAGTTTGTGGCCACTCTACATACATTTAGTGAAGAAACTATATGGTCTATAATGCTGGCCCATCAGGTGACTGGAAGAAGAAACATGGCATTGTGTCTGCAGCGCACGGCTCAAGCTGGCGTAAGGATGGGTGTCTCTGGTTCCCAGTGATGACAAAGGGCCTGCAGGCAGATGGGTTAAACTTTGAGTTAGATGTTTCATGGCTGTGGAAAAACACTGCTAGCATCAAATAATCATTACTAACAAAAATAAGTCACTAAAATCCTGAACTTCTATGAATCAGATTTTTAGAAGAGTCTTTCTTTTAAAAATAAAACAAAACTTTTGACCATTAACAACCTAAATGCCCATCCTAGTTGGGAAAGGTATAGTTCATCCACACAATGGGCGCAATGCGTAAAGAAAAGATTTGTCCATACCAGGGTTTCTGCACTGCATTCAATAACCTAGGTGAGCAGTCTACTCAGGGCAATTGCACACTGCGGTGGAAAGACCTGCAACTGGCCTGGTCAGAAGAGCAAGGTGCAGGAGAGCATGTACACTAACCTACCCTTCATGTCAAAAAACAAGGAGTGGCCATGAATGCACTTCACAGACTAACCCAGAAGTATGAAGGAACCTGGAAACAAGTTGCCTCTGGGGAAGAAAGATGATACATTTAAAACTGGATATGAGGGACTTTTTTTGTATGTTTTGGAATTGTTATCACCAAATGCACATATTACTTAAAAAGTTTTTAAACATCCATGTCTTAGTGGCAGCACCTAATCAATTCATGGAGGGTAAAGTCCTGTGAAGGAAGAGGGGAGGGTGAGAATTGGTGGATGTGAAGAAATGGGAACATTGCTAACGAATAAGAGTGCACACACCCTTAAGTTTTGAATTTCAATAGAGACACCAGTGACTACAAGAGAAGTGATAAAGGAAATTAGAACAGCCCTGGAGAAAAGAAAACAAAGTTATTTAAGGGCATGGGCTTGAAAAATAGAAAACCAGTGACAACAGCTATTTTCAAGTCTACATGAAGTGATGAAGAAGATGGTAACAGCTGTTTTATGGCCACAGAGGGCCACACACCAGCAATGATCTTACATGGCAATAACAAGTAGTATTAAACGGTTACAGTAAGCTATCGAAATAGCTCCATTGCATATAGACACTGAAAAATAAAGGAACATCTCCTTTTAATTAAATTAGATGATCTTTCAATGATTTTAGATGATCTTTAAAATCATTTAAATATCAAACTTTAATTACAAGGTTATTCCTCTCTTAATTAATTAAAATGATCTAATTAAACTAGATCATTTAATCCAACCCCTTCATTTTACAAAATAAACTTGGGTCTATGAGGTTCGGGAGTTGCTGAAAGTCACAAGGCTAGTAAGTAGGTGGGATTTAAACACTAATTCCAATTTCAGATGACTTACTAAACTGCACAGAGGCAGACAGATGACACCCTGAGGTCCCTCTGGACCTATTAGCTCACTTAAGGAATTAGTAAATCAAAAGTAGATGGGAAATACTGGCTTTTCATTTTTAAAGTCAGGACTTCATCATTCCAAATCCCATCATGCAGCATACACTTTAGTTTTAGGTTTCCTTGTATGCTCCTTTTCTTTTTTTTTGGAGATGGAGTTCTGCTCTTGCCACTCAGGCTGGAGTGCAATGGTGCAATCTCAGCTCACTACAACTTCTACCTCCCAGGTTCAAGTGATTCTTCTGCCTCAGCCTCCTGAGTAGCTGGGATTACAGGCACCACCACCATACATGGCTAATTTTCATATTTTTAGTAGAGGCGGGTTTCACCATGTTGACTAAGCTGGTCTTGAACTCCTGACCTCATGTGATCTGTCTGCCTCGGCCTCCCAAAGTGCTGGGATTACAGGCGTGAGTCACCCCAGCTGGCCAACTCTTTAATTTTCAACAAAATATCTTACTTAATATTAGGTTACTTACATTAACATTAAAGAAGATATTTAATCTTGTACTGTTTAGTACTGCAATCTCTGATATACTTCAAAAAGTGTAAAATTGTTACTAACAAATTTAGAATTCTTTAATTTTTGAAAGCCTGAAATATTTCTCCTAATAATGTACCTAAAAAATGTCCAACTGTCAGAAGCAGAAAGAAACTGACTTTAGAGTTGAGAAACAGTCACTTATAATACACTGTTACAACTGACTTTGTTTAAAATGTGTTGTAATTTTTAAAACAGGGGATGGCATCAGCTTATGCTAAATCACTCAGTTATAGATTATCCATCAATGATCAATTATCAGTTTTGCTCTCATTCTCTGAATTATTATTAATTTCAGTCCATGAAGTCCCCGTCTCAGGAAACAGTTGCCCTGGAGTCCAAAATGCGCCAAGCCCAAAAAGCACCCTCGTGTGGGTCGAGTCAAAGACACATGGAGTCCTTTGGGAGGCCAAGGTGGGTAGATCACTTGAGGTCAGGAGTTCAAGACCAGCCTGGCCAACATGGTGAAACCCTGTCTCTACTAAAAATACAAAAATTACCTGGGTGTGGTGGTACATGCCTGTAATCCCAGCACTTCAGGAGGCCAAGGTGAGTGGATCACTTGAGGTCAGGAGTTCTAACCATCCTAGCCAACATGGTAAAATCCTGTCTCTACTAAAAATACAAAAATTAGCTGCGCACGGTGGCACACGCCTGTAGTCCCAGCTACTCAGGAGGCTGAGGCAGAAGAATCACCTGAACCCTAGAGACAGAGGTTGCAGTAAGCCGAGATCATGTCATTGCGCTCCAACTGGGGCAACAGAGCAAGACTCTCAAAAACAAACACCACACAGAGTCTGATGTCAGAGTTTTTTGTTTCAGCATTTACAGTTTTCACCATGATGAACTTCTTCCTCCTAATTTAAATCTCATCTATTACAACAAACCAGCTGATCAGTGATGTGTTTGAGAGATTTTAGAAAACTATTGCTATTTGCCTGACCCATCTATTGCAACACTTACAAAAATACAATAATAGGTACTAAGTAAACTGTTATAGGAAAAAGAAAATGTAATGATAGAATTCTACCTAATTCAGCTATAAGTATATACAAACCTAATAATAAAAACACTGATCAGAGATCAATCAAAGTGTGCTTATAACTATGTTGGAGAAAGCAGGGAAAATGAAGAGTTAAATTCTCAATTAACATAACAATGTTGATAAAGAATATCCACAACATAATTTATAAATATAACCAGAGAAAATTGAAATAATTAAAAAGTGTCACTGGCAATGAGAAGGAGTAGGAAAGGGAAGTGGTTTTAAAATATAATCCTTTTAGCACCTTTTTGGAAGTTCAACATTTTAAGAAATAATACAACAGTTCAAGGTAGAAATTACTGTCCCTATTTTATGGATGAGGAAACCAGGGCTCCCAGGGTCATGTATGCACCTGGCTGCAAAGACAGGAAGTGGTGGAGCAGAGAATTCTGCTTTTACTCCCAACAGTCAGCCTCTTCCCCACCCATGGCCTTGCCAGGGGCTGTCCCCCGGGCCGTAAACGCTCTGCTCTACTTTCCTCACAGAAGCCCTCTCTAGGCCCCACATTAGCTCAGGCCGGGGACCCTGCCTGGCTCACAGTAATAGAGGAAGCATCTTGTGAGTGAGTGAGTGAGTGAGTGAGTGAGTGAGTGAGTGAGCGAGCGAGCGAGTGAGTGAGTGAGTGAATGAATGAATCGACCAACCAACAAGTGAACAGACAAAGCGAAGAGCCCAGGTCTGCTAAGCTCCTCTCCAGGACCTCTCAACCAAGGTATAAAGGCATCTCACAGGTGAAGTTAACAAGAGGAAAGGGAACAAGAGTAAAAGCCAAGCATAGCAATTGAGAGTTCCAAGAACTCAAGGGGACAATAAGATTTCAATTCTGTCCTAACTATGGTCCATGTAAAAAAAGCAGGATTTAACAGATCACAAGTACAATGGGCTCAACACAGGTTGGCTTCCTTCCTTCCTAGAGAGCAAATGAAGAGAGGGCCCTGTCCTATGGCAGTGAAAGGCAGTGAAGGGCCGGTGCTACAGTGTGAGAAAGCATCATAGTCTACAGACAGCTCAGGTCCCAGTCCTGCCAGGTACTGGCTGTGAGTTCCTAACAAGTCACCTAGCCTCTCAGAGACTCACTTCATTGTCTATAAAACAGGAATCATAATTCCCTCATAAAAACTGGTGTGAGGATTAATCAAGATAATAGCTCTAAGTCTAATACACAGAAACAACCCAGTAATTATTATTTAATTATTATTTTTTAAAGTGTGGAATCATAAGAAATCTGAAAATACTCTTCAGATCCTATGTATTTCTATCATAGAGAATGTGATTATTGCAGTAAGACTAACCAGGCTAAAAATGAAAAAAGAAGAGAAGAGAAAAAAGCAGGTGATTATTTACATTTTTAAAAACTGTAGAAACTACTTTGACATTACATCTTATGAGAAAAGGTAGTAGCATTAATGAATCTCACCATTGCTGAGAGCAGTCTTCCATGCCAAAATGGAAGCTGTTGGTAAGGCGTTTAGGGAAAGCTGTCTCCCCAAAAAATGACCTGCAAATTAAAAAAAAAAAAAAAAAAAAATGAAGATGCATTTCTCCATGAAAAGGAACATTTTCAACAGTGACACTCACAAAATGTATCTATAGAATAAAGAACCAAGACAAGGGAAGAAGTAATTTCTGGGCTCCAGGACAACCTGTCAAGTAGCTGACATCGTACCTCATCTTCTCCCTTCACCCTCACATCCAACTAGTTACCAAGCCCTTCAGTCTCCTCAAAAATCAATCCACCCGTCAGCTGTACCTTTTCCTGTGGCCTCAATGACTCTTACTTGCTCAAGTTTCGTCATCACTCAGCCACAGAGTAACAATTTTCCCAGTAGGTTTCCTGCTTTCAATTTCTCCCCCTCTGCTTCATGGCTTTTCTAAAACAACAGGTCTGTCACTACACAGCTCTGATAGATTATTCTCTGGTTCCCTGCTACCTTCAGAACAAAGTCAAAACTCGTCAGCATAGCCTACAGGCCTGCCACATGACCCTAAGCTTCCACACCAGCCTGCTGCCCCACCTCTCTCTCCTCCATCCTCCCTCTGGCCATGCCAGACTTACAGTCATGAACCCATTGTGCTCTTGCATACTTCTGTGTCTCTGCAAGGTTCTCTGTCTGAAACATCACCTCTTAGTGAAGGCTCCCTGATTCTGCAGTGTGCCCCCTTCCCTCTGGAACCCCCGCAGCACCAGGCTGACTGTACTGTGTGCCCTCTCACAGTGTGGTACTCCAGAACAGGCTCCGACAAAGCATTTATGGGAAGTGATTTTTGACAAAAGTGTCAAGACCATTCAATGAGGAAAGAATCATGTTTTCAAGAAGTGGTGCTGGGACAACAGGATATCAACACATAGAAGAATGAAGCTGGCACCCTGCCTCATATCATATATAAAAAATAATTCAGGCTGGGTGCAGTGGCTCAGGCTGGTAATCCCAGCACTTTGGGAGGCTGAGGCGGGTGGATCAAGAGGTCAAGATATCGAGACCATTCTGGCCAACATGGTGAAACCCCGTCTCTACTAAAAACACAAAAAATTAGCAGGGTGTGGTGGCGCACGCCTGCAGTCCCAACTACTCGGGAGGCTGAGGCAGGAGGATCGCTTGAACCCGGGAGGCAGAGGTTGCAGTGAGCTGAGATTGCACCACTGCACTCCAGCCTGGCAACAGGGCGAGACACCATCTCAAAGAAAAAAAAAAGAAAAGAAAATCAATTCAAAATAAAAAAAAAATTAATTCAAAATGAACCAAAGACTTATAGGTAAGAGGTAAAACGATGAAACTTTTAGAAGAAAACACAGGGATAAATTATCATGACCTTGGATTTTGCAATGGCTTCTTAGATGAGACATCTAAAGCATAACAACAAAAAGAAAAAAACAGATCAATGAGACTTCATCAAAATTTAAAACTTGTGGCTTCAAAAATACTATCAAGAAAGTGAACGGACAACACATAGAATGGGACAAAAATTTTGCAAATCATCTATCCGATATAAGGGTCTTGTACCTAAAGAACACCTACAATTCAACAATAAAAAGACAACCCATTTTTTTTTTTTTTTTTTTTGAGATGGAGTTTCGCTCTTGTTACCCAGGCTGGAGTGCAATGGCGCGATCTCGGCTCACCACAACCTCCA
>PVKV010013676.1:47963-60688 GCA_004027835.1 Alouatta palliata
TTCTCCTGCCTCAGCCTCCCGAGTAGCTGGGACTACAGGCACGTGCCACCATGCCCAGCTAATTTTTGTATTTTTAGTAGAGACGGGGTTTCACCATGTTGACCAGGATGGTCTCGATCTCTTGACCTCGTGATCCACCCGCCTCGGCCTCCCAAAGTGCTGGGATTACAGGCGTGAGCCACTGCGCCCGGCCGGCAACCCAATTTAAAAGTGGGCAAAATATCTGAATAGGTATTTCTCCAAAAAACATACACAAATGGCCATTAACACATAATAATATGCTTCTTATTCATGAGGGAAATGCAAATCAAAACCACAAACTGATACCCCTTCACATCCACTGGGCTGGCCAGGTACAGAGGCTCATGCCTGTAATCTCAGCACTTTGGGAGACCAAGGCGGGAGGACTGCTCAAGCCCAGGAGCTCAAAACCAGCCTGCTCAACATTGCCAGACCATGTCCTACAAAACTTTTTTTTAATTAGCCAGGTGTGATGGCACACACCTGTAGTCCCAACTACTCAGGAGGGTGAAGTTGGAGGGGTTACCTGAGCCCAGAAGGTCAAGGCTGCAGTGAGCTGTGACTGTGCCACTGCACTTCTACCTGGGCAATGGGGTGAGACCCTGTATTAAAAAAAAAAAAAAAAAAAAAAAAACCCCACATCCACTAGGATGGCTATAGTCAAAAAGACAGATATTAAGTGCTGGCAAGAATGTGGAGAAACTGGAAGCCTCATATACTGCTAGGAATGTAAAATGGTACAGCCACTTTGGAAACCAGTTTGGCAGTTCCTCAACACCTAAACATAGGTCTCAGCACAATGGCTCACCCTATAATGCCAGCACTTTGGGAGGCCGAAACAGGAGGATTGCCTGAGCCCAAGAGTTAGAGACCAGCCTTGGCAACATAATGAGACCCACTCTCTACAAAAAGTAAGGAAAAACTGGCTGAGCATGGTGGCATGCACCTGTAGTCCCAACTACTCAGGAGGCTAGGTGGGAAGATCGCTTGAGCCCGTTAGATGGAGGCTGCAGTGAGCTGTACTGAGTCGTGATCGTGCCACTACACTCCAGCCTGGGCGACAGAAGGTGGGAATGAAAGAAACATTAAACATAGAGTTTCCATAGGATCCAGCAATTACAATCCTAAGTATATACCCAAGAGAAATAAAAACATACTTACAAAAACATTGCACACAAATGTTTCTAGACCTAAGAGCCAAAAGGTGGAAACAACCCAAATGTTCAACTGATGAGAAGATAAACAAAATATGGCATTCATACAATAGAATATTATTCATCCATAAAGGATGAAGTACTGGTATATGCTACAAGGATGAACCTTTACAACATTATGCTTAATGAAAGAAGCCAGTCACAAAAGACCACATATTACATGATTCTACTTATACAAAATGTCCAGAACAGGCAGGTTACAGAAAGAGAGGGAAAGTACAGCAGTGGTCGTGCTGGAGGCCAATGGGAAGCTGAGGAGTGACAGCTAAAAGGTACATGGTTTCTTTTTGGAGTGATGATAATGTTGGCTGCACCGCTCTGGTGATATATTAAAAATCATTGAAACGTACACCTTAAATGGATTAATTGTACGGTATGTGAATTATATCTCAACAAGGAGTCTATTACCAAAAACAAAAAAACAGGCTTTGGAGTCAGGTGGTTTGGGTGCCAAACCTGATGTCTACCTAGTCTAACCTTAAGCAAGTTTCTGAATCTGTGTGCCTTAACACCCTCATCTGTAAAATGGGAGTAACAGTCTCTATCTCACGAAGGCATTGTGAAGATAAAGTGAGGAAAATGAAGGAAAGCTACAACAACTAGGAGCTATTTGAACAGGGCCTTGAAAAAGAAGGAGACGGCGACGACATGGACAAAAGAATGTTCTGGTCAGATTTTCTGCCAAATGACTTCAAAGATTGCAGCTAAATTAGTTTTAAAATACATATATTCGGGTTTTAGGGGTCTTCAGATTTCGAAACTACAAACGCTGGATTGTGGACCTCTCCAGTAAAATTGAGCAAACAACGTTGGGCACGGTGGCTCATGCCTGTAATCCCAGCACTTTGGGAGGCCAAAGTGAGCAGATCAAGAGGTCAAGAGATTGAGACCATCCTGGCCAACATGGTGAAACCCCGTCTCTACTCAAATATACAAAAATTAGCTGGCCGTGGTGGCACGCGCTTGTAGTCCCAGCTACTCGGGAAGCTGAGGCAGGAGAATTGCTTGAGCCCGGGAGGCGCAGGCTGCAGTGAGCCGAGATCGCGCCACGGCACTCCAGCCTGGCGCCTGGCGACACAGCAAGACTCTGTCTCAAAAATAAACAAATAAATAAAAAAACTGAGCAAACAGAAAATGCAAAGTCAGTCACGGAGCGTAATACTGGAGGGCAAAGCCCACCCTGACATTACCAAATGAACACAGGGGTCGCGCGCACCCCAAACGCGATACTGGCCAGTTCCCGCTTCTCTTCGCCAAGCACGATCAAGCGGTTTTGAGAAGGAAAGAACCCTGGAGAACAACGTCCAGTTTCCCCTCATTTTACAGAGAAGAGCTCCGCGACCCAGAGAGGGACAGGACGCGGGCAAGGTCACACAGCGGGTCTGGATAGGGTGGGAGCATGGCGTGAGGAGCCGGGCCGCGGCTGCTCGCTTCCCTCCGCCCGGGCTTCTGCAGGTCCCACGCGAACCCCCAGCTCCCGGCCCGCTCAGAGTCCCTGCTCCCGGAGTCCCAGCTCTCACCCGCCGTCCGGGCGCACAGCGCAGGGAGGCAGCCCGCAGCGCGCACAGCCATCGCCATGCTGGAGCGCGAGCCACGACTCGGCCTGCGCCCGGGGCAGCCTTGCCTGCCGCCCACCGCGACTGCTCCTCATCGAACGGTGGGCCTCGGCCCGCAGCTGAATTCCCGAAGCCTGAGTCTACACCGCAGCGCAGGCCGGGGTGGGAACTGTCCGGACGGGCTACGCGGCAGGCGGAGCCAGGCGCGGCCGCGGACAGCCCCGCGGGGGCCTCGCGTTAGGACCCGAGGGCGGGGCTTGGAGGACCAGCGGCCGGGCGTGGGCGGGCCCGAAAGAGGGCGGAACCGGCCAGGTGCAATTGGGTGCTCTTTCAGGGCCTGCGGAGAGGTCCGCTGGCGGGGGACCCTGGGCTCACCCGAACTGGCACTGCGGACCCCGACGAGGTTCATAGGAGCACGGAAGAGGTGGGTCCAAGTAAAATGAGGTCCAAGGGATGAATAAGACGAGGAGTGTAGAGAAAGTGCTCATTCCCAACTCCAGTAAAGCTTTGACTTTCATTAGATTAAGTACTTAAATGACCTGCATATCAGCGTACTTGTGGATTCATACTGATTCTAACGTTTGGTCGCACATGCATATCTCAGCCCTGGGCCATGGGGTTTTTTTTATTGCCTCTATACCATCTACGCCTACCCGAGTCACCCAGACACCTGCAACACAGAAGGAAGGGCACAATGTCTTGTAAGAGGGTAGCCTACTCAGACAAGCGTCTGGTTTTCAAGTCTAGCATAAAACTGTCAGACATACAGAAGAGTGAAAATACTGACAAGCTAGAGTTAAAATTTATCAAGAGGAACGCAGTTGTTTCCTCTATTCTTTTCCCATTTTCTCTGCTGAAATAGACTATTTCACGCCAGACTATTCTGTTGCACACCATTTTTAACAGACCTTTTACATCTTGAATTGGCCAAATTAAGAGAAAAGAGATTGATTACACCCATATGTAAAGCCAGCTGCTTCGGGATAATTGGGAACATGGTAAGACCAGCTAATTCCATGAGCAAGGACCTACTGCCACACTTCATTTGCTGTGGAGTGAGTTCCTAAGTCAGAGGCAACAGTGTGTGAACTAATAAAATATTAAGTCCAAGGATAGTTGTTTTGGCAGGAACAGCAAATGCATATCCTAAGTGTATTCCAGTGAGAACAAAGTGCTGCCCTTTCCATGGTCCAATGTAATCAGCTTACAACCAGACAGCTGGCTGAGACCCCAGGAGTGGTGCCCTATCAGGTGCTGTAGTTAGATTGTCCCTGGCAAGTGAAAGTCCATGTTGACCCCATGTGTAACCTCCATCCCTAGCCCTTTATTCACGAGTCCATTTGTCTGGATAAGGAGGCTGACCTCTGTGGAGGTCACCCTTTGATAAGCACTCATGTAGGAAATAATTATCTTCACATTTTGAGCCGAAGTCCATTCACATGCCTGTTCCCTAGACCTCCTTGTCACCAACTTCTAATTATGTTCCTTTCAAGTACTGACCATCCAGCCATTAGCCACTGCTCATGAAAAAGTATGGATCTATACTTCTAACCAGGTAAAATGAACAACCAAGTACACTACTGGAGTAATCTTCTTCCCACTGGGAGGATTTCCCTTCACTGCCATCCTTCAGAGCCATCCCAGAGTGGAATTGCAGCACTGCAGTTGTCCGTGTTCAGGTGATGCCTGCAGGTCATGCAGAACCATGTGTAAACCAAGTCCAAAAGTTTTCTTCTTCAGGCAGCTGGTCATAGGTCATTCCTAATGAAGCTGTGGGTAGGGGTTGAGAGAAGATAATGTAGCAGTAGTAGGGGCCATGGACATGGGGAAGACACACAATTGCTTGCACATTTAGATCCTGCTTCAGTTCAATTTCATATGTACCACTTCCATTTGATGATGGAGTGTTGCTGTGCACACACAACTTTAGGGCTCAGTGATCAGACAACAGCCAGTTCATGACGAGCAACTTAAATTGCCTGGTAAGTTTCTGGTCAATGGTCAAGCCCTCAGACTCTGTTAAGGCCCAAAGCAAATTTGGTTTTGATTGCTTATTTGTTTGTTTCTAACTTTTAAATTTGAAATAATTACAGATTCAAAGATACAGATAGGAAGTTGCAAAAACAGTACAGAGAGGTCCCGTGTATCCTTTACTCAGTTTTCCCAAATAGTTAACATCTTACATAACTATAGTACAACATCAAAACCAGGAAGCTGACATCAGTACAATCCATAGAGTTTATTTAGATTTTATGAGTTTTACATGCATTCGTTTGTGTGTGTATACTTCTATGCAATTAGGTCACATGTAGATTTCTGTAACCAGCATAATTGAGATACAGAACTGTTCTATCTCCAAGACCACTTGTGCTTCTCCCTGAGTCAAACCCACCCCCTCTTTCCTTCTCTCCTCCACCATCTCTAACCTTTGGCAACCACCAGTGTTTCTCATCTCTATAATTTTATCATTTTGAGAACATTATATAAATGGAATCATATAATACATGATCTTATGAGACTGGCTTTCTTTTTCACTCAGCATAATACCCTTGACATCTATCCAAGTTGTTCCGTGTTCCAATAGTTTCTTCCTTTACCTTGCTGAGTAGTATTCTGTGGTACTACCATTTGTTTAATCATTCACCCACTGTAGGATATTTAGTTTGTCTCAAATTATTTGTTTTCTTTTTTTTTTCTTTTTTTTTTTTTTTAAGACAGAATCTCACTCTGTCCCCCTGGCTGGAGTGCAGTGGCACAGTCTCAGTTCACTGCAGCCTCCACTTCCTGGGTTCAGGTGAGTCTCGTGCCTCAGCCTCCCCAGTAGCTGGGATTACAGGCGTGTGCCACTATACTCAGCTAATTTTTTGTATTTTTAGTAGAGACGGGGTTCCCCATGTTGGCCAGGCTGGTCTCAAACTCCTGGCCTCAAGTGATCCACCCACCTCAGCCTCCCAAAGTCCTGGGATTACAGGCATGAGCCACCGTGGCCAGCCTGTCTCTAGTTATTAACTATTTCAAACAAAGCTGCCATGAACATTCATGTATGTGATTTTTTGATATTTAGAAGTTTTATTTTATTTTTATATTTTTAAGACAGGGTCTCTGTCGCCCAGGTTAAGAGTGCAGTAGCATGATCTCGGCTCACTGCAAACTCCCCCTCCCAGGTTCAAGCAGTTCTCCTACCTCAGCCTCCTAAGTAGCTGGGATTACAGGCCTGTGCCATCATGCCCAGCTAATTTTTGTATTTTTGTAGAGACAGTGTTTCACCATGTTGGCCAGGCTGGTCTCAAACTCCTGACCTCAAGCAATCCGCCTGCCTCAGCCTCGCAAAGTGCTGGGAGCCACCATGCCCAGCCAGAAATTTTTAAATTGTGTAAAATACACATAACTTAAAAATTACCATCTTAATCATTTATAAGGGTACAGTTCGGTGGCATTAAGTACATTCATGTTTTTGTGCTACCATCACCATCATCTATCCACAGAAGGCTTTTATCTTTCAAAACTGAAGCTGCCCCATTAAACAATAACTCCTCATCCCCCTCTCCCCCAGCCCTGGCAACCAACATTCTACCTTCTGTGTCTATGAGTTTAACTACTTTAGGTACCTCACATAAGTGCGATTATGTAGTAGTGTCCTTTTGTGACTGGCTGATTTCACTTAGCACGATGTTCTCAAGATCATCCAGGTATAGCATGTGCCAGAATTTCCTTACTTTTAATATTATGAATAATACTCCACTGTGTGAATAGACCATATTTTATTTATCCATTCATCTGTCAATGGACAGTTGGGTGAAAGGAACCCCAACTGTACAAGCAACCCAAGTGTTCCGATTTTACATGTAAGTATGTGATCCAGTTTTAGTTAATTTTTGGACAAATGTGTGAGGTCTAGGTCAAGGTTTATTTTTTATTTTTATTTTTGTCTATGTATATCACTCCTGCACCATTTGTTGAAAATACTGTTGCTCCTCCATTGAATTGTTTTTTCACCTTTATATAAACAAAAAATTCATCTGGACATACTTATGTGGGTTTTCTATTCTGTTCCAAGGTGTTTTTCAAAAGAGAAGTTATTATACACAGAGGATGGCATGGTTTTGCTCTAAAGTCCTGAGGGTCTGCACTGTGGTTCACCAACAGCAGCAGCTTGCCAGAGGCTTCACACAGCATCCCTGTCTGCCACTGACACTCAAGCACAGTCATATCTGCTGGGTCATGGCAGAGTGGCAGAGAAACTCACACAGCAGTCTGGATCTGCTCGTCATCTCTTGTCTTGAGCCCTACCCAAAGCTGGTAGCTTTTCTGGTTACTCAGTAAATAGGTCAGAGTAGCACACCCAAATAAGATGTATGTTACTTCCAAAATCCAAAAAGGCCTACTAGACTTTGTGTCCCTTTCTTAGTGGTCCCTCTTAAGGGGCCAAATGCCACAACTTTTACTTTACCTTGGAAGCATATCTTAACATGCTTCAGACCACTACGCTCCTACAAATTTTAGTAAAGTGGAAGGCCTCTGAATTTCTGTGGGATTTATTTCCCTCTCTCTGGCATGCAAGTATATTGCCAATGTATGTATCTAGGTTAGTCAGTACTTCCTGCTCACCAGATCCAATCAGCATAGTATGATCAGTGTAATAGGCCAGTGTAATAGGGAAATGCATTCGAGGTCCCTTGAAACTAGATTATTACTTTGGACTAGAGGGTAGGTATATGCTTGAAGTAGGACACTGAAGGCGAAGTCCTGGCTTTGCCATCTGAAAGTAAACTACTTCTAATACTCTTGATGAACAGGATTAGAGAAAAAAGCATTCACCAGATCAATATGCACACAAGGTGCCAGGGGATACACTGATTCGCTATAAAACCACATCTGAAACAACAGCTGCAATTGCAGTCATCACCTGATTGAGTTTACAATAGTCCACCATCATTCACCAAGATCCGTCTATCTGTTGAAGAGGAATAATTGGCAAGTTTAATGAAGATGTAGTAGGAATTGCCTCCTGGCATCTTTCAAGTCCTTGATGGTGGTGCCAGTCACTGCAGTCCCTCCAGGAATATGATATTGTTTTTGGTTTTCTATGTGTGTAGGTAGAGGCAGTTTCAAAGGCCTCCTCTTGGATCTTCCTACCATAGTAGCTCTCATTATAAGGTCACAGAAGCCATGTGGAGATTCTGCCAGTTACTGAGTATGTTTATCTGAAGTATGGAATCCACAGCTAGAGGAATAACCACAGGATGGGTTCTGGGACCTATTGCAGCCACCATGAGACAGACCTGACCTAAAACTCTTATCAGTCACCTTACCTCTTTATGCCTCTGCTCTGACTGATGGGTCACTGTGACATTTGGGTCTCCAGGAATTGGTTTCAGCTCAGAACCAGTGTTGACTAATCCTTAAAACGTCTGGACATTTCTCTGTGCTTAATGCACAGTCACCCTGGTAAATGGCTGCAGGTACCTTTGGAGAAGGCTGAAAGGAAGATTAACAGTGTCATTTTTGGTAGTGTACCAATGTCCTTCCTGAAGGGGGACCTAGCCACCCCTTCACTCAAGGGACTCTGGATCTGTGAACTCACTCAAGTCTGATTGAGGAGACATGACTCCCTCTTTTGGCAATTCATGTCAGATTTCTGTTCACTAGACCTAGATCTTTTCTGCTTATACAAATCAAGTAAGTCTTCAGTAGGTTCCCCATCTTTTTTATTTCCAGAAACACCATGTAGCAACACCAAAGGTCCTTGTGAGCCAGGCTATTCTGATGGTTATGCTTGTTCTACTGTCCATACGGTAACCATACCGAACTTCTGCTCAGTGATTAAGTGCCATTCACCTCATTATGCTCATTATGTTTCGTGTTTTTCTGGGGGTGGGTTTTTTTTTTTTTAATAGAGATGGGGTTTCCCCATGTTGGCCAGGCTGGTCTCGAACTCCTGACCTCAGGTGATCCACCTGTGCCTCAGCCTCCCAAAGTGCTGGGATTACAGGAGTGAGCCACTACAGCCGACCGTTGTTTCTTTCCTTTTTTATTTTTTTTAGTTCATGTCTTTTATTAACTCAGTTACTTGTCTTCTGGTTTGTTGAAGCAGTAAGTCAGACAACATTTGCCACAATAATGTCTGTCAAAGTGGCTTGCCATAAACACTCCAGCACCACATTCATCAGAAGGACACTCTCGACGAAGGCGACTGATTTTGCCATTCTCATCCACCTTATAATATTTCAGGACAGCCAGCTTAACCTTCTTTCTCTTGTGCTTATTCTTCTTGGGAGTGGTGTAAGACGACTTCTTCCTTTTCTTAGCACCACCACAAAGTCTCAACACAAGATGAAGAGTAGACTCCTTCTGAATATTGTAGTCAGACAAAGTACGTCCATCTTCCAGTTGCTTGCCAGCAAAGATCAGTCTCTGCTGATCAGGAGGAATTCCTTCCTTATCCTGGATCTTGGCCTTTATATTTTCTATCGTATCCGAGGGTTCAACCTCGAGGGTGCATTTTGGTGACGGCCCCACCTGAGGCGCAGATGGCGGATCGAAAAGGAAGCGGAATTGACTTTATTTAAAGCAGAGTTTGGGGAAGTTCAAACCTAAGGGAACTCTTAAGAACAGTGATTTTGTTGGTCAGCAAGTAGGAGGAGTCTGATAACACCACTTAATTAAGCACAGCCAGCTAAACCGTAGGTCGACCAGAAAGAGACAGCTAAGAAGAGGCCTCCAGGGGTCAGATAATAGCTACAGTAATCAGGAATACATGGTTTTGGAGGAGGACAGACAGATTGATGCAACAGATTAGAAAATCCAGCAATACACAAATATGCCTGTTGTGTAAGGCCTAAAATTAAAGCCCAATAATATGTACTGCTGCCTTGGTATCTGGTGAAATTAGCAGGGCTCTTAATGGCCTAATCGTAAGATCTACTCCCCACTCTTCCTCGTGGATAAGGTGGATAATGCACTCTATCAAAGGGACCAGGCACAGTTAACTGCTTATCTCAGAGAAATGGGGACCAGGCACAGTTCCTGTTTATCTCAGAATAATAGGGTTCAGTTCCTGCCAGCCCACAGAATTACTCAAACAAGCCAGTACATCCTCCCACAGGCTACAAGAACCAGGAGTCATCTCTCCCTCTTGTTACTACAAAGCCTGTTTCCCACAGCCCTTGCTGGTTCACTCTGCTCCCAAATGCAGCCCCTATATTACCCAGTGGACATGGGGTATCCTTCTCTCAGTACATGTGACTCATAAACTGCTGTGGAGCTCTTCTTTCAAGTGTTGAGTGTCAGGTGTTCAACCATCCCCCAAACCCCAAAACTGGAATCCTCCCCTCACCAAAAGAGTGAATGAGAGGGCATTAAAACAATGCCCAACTGATTTTTTTTTTACTAAGAGGCCAAAGCAGTTCAGTAAGGAAATGATAGTCTTTTCAACAAATGGTGCAGGAAGAATTGCACAATCACATGCAAAATAAATAAGCCATAACCTGAACCTCAACACCTTATCAAAGCATTAGACTTCAATAAAAATGTTTTAAAGACTTTTATTCAATGAAAGACTCCATTGAGAGAATGAAAGAGGCCAGGCGTAGTGGATGACTCCTGTAATCCCAGCACTTTAGGAGGTCAAGGAGGGCAGATCACCTGAGGTCAGGAGTTTGAGACCAGCCTGGCCAACATAGTGAAACCCCGTCTCTACTAAAAATACAAAAATTAGCCGGGCGTTGTGGCAGGCACCTGTAATCCCAGCTACTTGGGAGGCTGAGGCAGGAAAATTACTTGAACCAAGGAGGCAGATGTTGCAGTGAGCCAAAATCATGCCACTGCACTCCAGCCTGGGTGACAGAGTGAGACTCTCCATCTCAAAAAAAAAAAAAAAAAAAAAAAAGAGGGGAGAATTAAACAACAAGCTACAGACTGGAAGAAAATATCTGCAAGCCACATATCTGACAAAACACTAGTATGTAGAATTTATAAAGAATTCTCAAAACTCAACAGTAAAACAACAAGCAATTTGATTAGAAAATGAGGAAAGGAAATTTCACCAAAAAAGATGTAAAGAAGGCAGAGAGGTACGTGAAGAGATGTCCCACCACATTAACCATTAGGGAAATGCAAATCAAACCCACAATGATATATCCCTACACACCTATGAAAATGGCTGAAGTAAAAAACAGTGCCAACACCATAAACTGATGAGGATGTAAGAAACGGGATCACTCATACATTGCTGGTGGGGATATAAAATGGTACCGCCATTCTGGAAAACATTTTGGCAGTTTCTTAAAAACCTAAATATGCAGGCTGGGCGCGATGGCTCACGCCTGTAATCCCAGCACTTTGAGAGGCCAAGGCGGGCGAATCACGAGATCAGTAGTTCAAGACCAGCCTGGCCAACATGGTGAAATCCAATCTCTACTAAAAACAAAAATTAGCTGGATGTGGTGGCAGGGGCCTTTAATCCCTGCTACTCAGGAGGTTGAGGCAGGAGAATTGCTTGAACCTGGGAGGCAAAGGTTGCAGTAAGCTGAGATCATAACACTGCACTCCAGCCTGGGCAACAGAGTGAGACTGTGTCTCGGAGGAAAAAAAAAAAAAGCTAAACATGCACCGACCCTACTACCTCTAGCAATTGCATCCCTGAAAATTTATCTCAGAGAAATGGAAACTTCTATTTACACAAAAAAACCTGTTTATGAATGTTCATTGCAGCTTTTTTGTAATAGCCTTCAAACTGGAAACATCCCATGCATCTTTGAGTGGATGAATGGTTAAACACAATCTGGTAAATCCATGTCATAGATTGCTACTCAACAATAAAAAGGAAAAAGTCATCTATACACACAGTTTGGGTGACTCTCCAGAGAAGTATGCTGAATGCAAAAAGCCAGTCTTAGCCAGGCATGATGGCTCATGCCTGCAATACCAGCACTCTGAGGAGCTGAGGTGGGAGAATCACTTGAGCCCAGGAGGTTGATGCTGTAGTAAGCTGTGACAGCACCACTGCACTCCAGCTTGGGCAACAGAGCAAGACCATCTCAAAAAGAAAAAGAAAAAGGTCAATTTCCAAAGGTCGTATACTTTATGGTTTAATTTACATAATATTCTTGAAATGACAAAGTTATAGAAATGGAGACCAGATGAGTGGTTGTCAAGAGTTAGGAAGGGGCTAGGGCAGGAGGGAAGAGATGTGGCTATACAAGGGCAATGTGAATCTTTGTGGTAATGGAAGTACAGCTGGTCCTCCATATGCATGGGTTCCTTATCTGTGGATTCAACCAAACAAGATAAAAAATATTCAGAAAATAAAGGATGGTTGTATCTGTACTAAACATGTACAACTTTTTTCTTGTCATTATTTCCTAGGCAATACAGTATAACAACTACTTACATCGCATTTACATTGTATTCGGTGTTATAGGTCATCTAGAGATAAAGTATACAGGAGGATGTATATGAAAATACTATTATATGTCATTTCGTATCAGGGACTTGAGCAGTCTCAGGTTTTGGTATCTATAGGGGTCCTGGAACCAATCCCTCAGGGATATTGAGGAATGACTGCAATCTGTATCTTAACAGTATCAATGCCAGTATGCTGGTTGTTATATTGTTACTGTTTTGCAAAGTGTTACCATTGGGAAAACTAGGTGAAGGGTACATGGGATTTCTCTGTATTATTTCTCACAACTGCATGAGAATCTACAATTATTTCCAAATATAAATTTTAATGTAATAAGTATAGGAACTCAAAGAAGTTCAGGTGACCATGAGAATGGATATCTTAAACCAAGGACTAAAGGAAACTTTCCCCTACCAAGAATATTGGCCAAATTTTCATACTGGGAGTTGATAGCCTCTCAAAAATTATAAACTTTGTGATTTTTAAAAAGGTTCTTTCCGGTGGTCCCTGGATATCCAGCCACATCTCATC